>PVIJ01008712.1:0-72119 GCA_004024925.1 Scalopus aquaticus
GGAGGGGAGGATAAGGGCACAAAATGGAATAGAAAAGAACACAAGTGACCATGGAGATGAATCACGGGTGAATTGGTGGTGGGCTACCCAAGGGGAATACAAAATGTAAAAGACATAAATAACAATAAAAATATATATTAAAAAATTTTTTTCATCAGCATTTACGAACAAGCCCTGACTCACCAAGATTGACAAAGCAATCAGTGGTAAAGTTAATTGGAATCTAGATTTTCTAACACCTACAGAAAAAAAATCACACAGTTCTGAAAAAAATATAGCCAAGGAAGGAAGACTAAATTTAAACCAAAGAGAGAGACCGGAAGGGAGAATAATTTACGAAGGATTTAAGTGTGTGTAAAGACAGTATTGTTTCTTTTTCTTTCATGCTTAAGTTGATTTGATTAAGTAATACACGGTCAGAAAGAAGCTGGCAACTTCGATGGTTCCCAGCCTTGAGTCTTCTCATGAATCCGAAATGTGCTGGAGTAGAAATGAGTCACAACAGTTTTGTACCCAAACCCAGGAAAGACAGTAGAGAGGGGAGCATGTGAGAAAGAAGCTGAGGGAGAATCAGCTAGATTCAAGGAAGGAGAGCATGTGGGTCTTGTTCACGTCTCTCTATCTCAGGATCCTGGGCTTTAATGTTAGCAGGATGCTGCCTTACAATTCTATAAAGGAAATTAGAGCCAGACCCGTGTGACCTTGAAAGCCCTGCAAAGGAATCTGAAGTCTTTCAATGTCCTGAAGAGGCAGAAGAATAACATAATCCCCACGTGGACAGGAGTTTTGACAAAGGTCAGCAGGATAGTAAGGGAGAGAGGTATGTGAGAGGGAACTTAGGCACAAGTTACAGGAATTTGCGGTGATTGCATGTAGGGAGTGTAGGAAGCCTCAAGGCCATTTTAAGCATAATGGCCAGAAGGATGGTGTTGCCATTAAAGAAAATAGGTTGTTATGGGAAATAAGGAATGCGGACATAGAAATGGGTTGGAAATCAGTCACGTTTTGACAGAATGAATTGAGGAATTGTCAGGAACAGATAATAAGAAGACCATCCCCTGGACAGAAATTGGGACTGTCAATAGAGACTTGGGAATCCTTGGCCGATGGACCTGGTGTCCTCGGTATGTAGACAGTAGATGAAATGAAGGGAGTAAGCAAGGCTGTCAAGGGAAAGGAGACAAAGAGAAGTGCAAAAAGGATCAACGACAGAGCTGAGGCGATGCCTGCACTGGGTGGGGGTTGGGAGCATGTAAAGGAAATAAAGGAGAGCTAGAAGCTGTAGTGTCAAAACAGCCAAGAGGAAAGGTGACCTCAATTATGGGTCCATGGTATCGATCATGCAGAAAGCAGCTGGTGACCTCTTGCAGCTGTAACCCAGTAGTCCAGGAGAAAGTCTTGACTAGCCGAGATGAACACATGAGGAGGTGCTGCGAAATGGCTGCTGTATATGAAGAATATTGTTGCAACGAGTTCACCCTTGAAGAAGAGGATGAGGAAGAAGAAAATGCAAAGTGCCACCATATTCTGGAAAGGGGGCATTAAGAATAAGAAGGGACTGAGTAGGCTTGTAGGCAAAATGGAAGAACTGGTGGTGAGGTAAAAAGGATGGAAAATGTGGCGAGATGGGGTACAAGACTGTGACCTGTTCTGGAAGCTTCTGGAAGAAAGTATCAACATGGGGTCATTCTTTCATTATGATCTGGGGAAGGTGGACAGGACATTAACTCCAGAAATATGTGAGTTAGACCAAGGAAATGGAAGGTGCTCCAGTAAGGTGACTGGAAGCTGAACTGTCTACTTATTTTTTATGTTTTAATTGCATTAAAATCTACCATTTTTAGAGGATAGCATTTAAAAGACAATAAAACCGCCTCCCAGCACTTACTGTCATAAGCCCCTCCTGCCCTGCAAAATGAACCTGCACAGATCAGACAAAGATAGATTTTTCTTAGATAATATGAACGAAAGCTAGATTTCTGCATTAAGAAATCAAACCTTTATCATAATTTTAGCTGGGGAAGACATGCTTGATGAAGTGAGTGTTGAAATTCAAAGATCCAGCAATTTTAGCAAAGAAAGAAGTACTGCTTGCTTTGAAATTATATACAAGACACCTCCTCTTTCCAGCATTTATAGCATTATTTCAATCACTCATGAGCTAGAATTATGCTACATTCTGAAAAGACTGACAGAAAATAGTCCCTACCATCCACAGAATTTGCTGTCTTGGGGAAGAGAAACACAGCGCATTTTTCCTGAATAAAATGTAGCTGACATAATCATAGGGAGTAGTAAAAGGGGTCTGAAGGCTCCTAGGAAACAGGGGTTTGAGAGACGTGATGTGAGCTGAGTCTGCAAGGATAAATTGAGATTTGCCTTCTCTGAAGAGGGAAGGGACCTGACAGGTAATGGCACTGGGCAGTGGGAGAAGAGATGAAGTAGGGCTTGCAAATGAGGCTGGGGAAAGACTGGAAAAGAATAGGACAGTATGCTTCCAGGGAATGGAACGAATAAAAGAATCTGAACTGGAAGGAACATAGTTAGATAGCTATCACTACCGAAGTTGTTCCAAGTCATTTACTCGGCCAACAGCTCAAATGAACCCTCCTAAGCCACATCCCGCCCGTTTTTTTTTTTTTAAAAGGGAATTCCCACAAGATCTAAGACAAGACAATGCTGTCTCATTCCTGCCTTTACAACCCTGAGAGACAAGATCTGAAGCTCTTTTATTCTGTTAACGTTAGTATCCACTTTTATGACTCTTTAGAGAAGAGAGGCTGGTCTGAGAGCTGTCCCCGAGGTGCCCGCGTGCCCTAAAAATACACTTTACGGGTGGCTTTTAGCTGGCCTGCTGTGAATGCAGCAGCTATACTTAATGTTTTACATGAACTGAAGGCAGGCATCATGAGGGTCTTCAAGGAACTAGCCACTGTGCTGGCAAGTGTGGGAAGGAACGTGCAACCCTCAAAACCTACCTGTTGAATCTTCCTTTTCAGCGAGTTCAGCACTGGGAAGGCTAGAATGAAGGGTATACGGTGGGGCCATGTCCAGCTTTCCACTATTCCTATTCAGCTCTTAGGCTCACAATGGAATTTCCCATGAAAGTTCCACACTGACTGACCTACTTTCACTGGAGGGCAATTTAGTGCCTCCCTCCACCTTCATCCAATGGGGCTTATCCCAGGACTCTTCCAAGCATACAGCTCCTGGAAAGGACTTCCTAAATGCAGTGTCCTCATCACTTTCAACTTCAGTGGTGTTTCAGCATCTTGGTGGCTAAACGTACTGTACTGCTGAACAGGTGATGCCTTATTAAGACTCTGACCATCGTTTAATTTACACACACACACACACACACACACACACACACACACACGCATGCACGCACCACAGCCATAAATTAAAAAATATATACATATGCAATCTGATACTTTTGTTTCAATTAGGGTATTTACTGGAAACAAACCCCATCATTTTAAACTTCCTTAAATATGTTTTTTAAGAGACTTAGATTTTCCAAATCATCTCTGCCAGATTCTTGTAAATCCTAATTATATGAGAGAGTGGAGTTGTATTTATAATGAGCTACAACTACACTAAGTAGTACACGGGTATATAACCTTTTTTATAGGGCTTGGAACAAATTTTACATTTATCTTTGATTTTATGTCATTGTTGGTCATGATGAGCTCTCAACGCCCAGTCCTAACACAGGTAGGCAACTACTCCGTCTTCATGTTGCTATGGAAAAAAAAGAACCATTTACAATAGCCCAAGGATGATGGAGTTTGCAACACTAGAGAACAAGGCAGGTCTGTGTTTATTTTAAGATTGTTGGGCCTCCCTGGTGGTGCAGCGGTTAAGCACTGAGCTGTGGAGTTATCAGCAGCAGTGACACAAGTTCAACGCCCGGCTGGGGAGATTCCCATGTGGTGCGGCAGACCTCTCCTGCCTCACCCACTGCTCCCCTCAGCAGTGTATTTCTGTCACTCTGCCTGTTCTGCTACCCGCTCTGTCTCTGGTGAACCCTCTCGCCAGCCCACGCCTCTGGCCTGTACCCCAGCTTGTATGCATAAATAAATAAATCTTTTTATAAAAAAAAAGATTGTTAAGCAATTACTAATCAGAGATCTATGCCAACAATAGTCATTAAAGATAGAATTCTGTCGGGATGGCTGCCTTGATGGTAGCAAGGCTGTACAAAGAGCTCTATGAACCTCACTGGATGATCAAACTAGATACCTGGCCTTATTGAGGGGAGGTTTCTGGGGAAAAGTGGCTCCTAAGGTAGATTTTGCAGAATGTGAGTAGTATGATTTTATCTCTTAGAAACCTGAGTTCTTTGTTCTATGGACACTCCCCAAATTGCTTGATTCAAAGGGTAATCTCCCAGTCTGTTCCCACCAAGATTACATACATGAGGGAAGCCATATGCAAAGAGGGGAATGTTCAGGATTTGGAGGTTAGGACCCCAAGCTATACGGATTTAAATCACATCTTGGCTGATGCATAAGCTATGGGACTTAATTTATCTGAGTCTCAGTTCTCTCAGCTGTAATTGGAGATTGATAACATTACTACCTCCCAAACTCCCAAATTCCAAACAATACCAATGTCTGGACAGATCACAGCAACTCAAAGGGGTAGCTAATATAATTGGCTCTGTGAGCGCAGAGATAAGCATTAAAAAGTGGAGCCAGGGATTTTGATACTGGCTGTTTTATGTGCACATTGTATTTTGCCAATAGTTACAAGGCTAACTTCTTACTTTTTTCAGATCTGTACTCAAATACTACCTTTTTAGGGAGGTCTACACTGATCATTTACTCATACTATTTAACAAGGAACTCAACAGTCATTCCTCCCATTTTGTGGTTACCTACCAAACTATATTGTTCTTATTTATTAGTTTTTAAAGCTATTATTACTTGTTTTCTCATTGGGATATTACCCCCTCAAGGGCAGAGTTTTGTCTGCTTTGCTTACTGATGCATTTCCAGCTCTCAGTGGATTCTTAATATTTGTTGAGTGAATGAAAGTGGAACTTCACTTGGGTTTTTCTGCATTTGAATGCTGCATCAGTCGAAGAGGGTATCTGTTTCCTTACACCACTCAGATACCAGCCTTAAGGTCTGGGCAAGAATGAGCACACAGGTGACTGGGTGCCCAGAACCAATGGAAGCCTCTGACTGGTGCTATCACAGGCACACAGAGCATTGAGAGAGGCAGAAAGCTTTCTGAGGTAGGCTTATGTGGTCACAAAGTGCTCCCTTGCCTAAAATCCTTCACACATTATGCCCATCAGCAGCGCAAGCGAAAGATGTTTGAGCTTTCTGTGAAAACAGTAGGAAACTCTTGTTAAATCAACATCGCCGTGAGTGTGATGTCAATCAAACTCATAACGTTCAACAGAAACCTGCTTTTTGAAATTTGTGAACAGTTTCCACATCCGCTAACTATTCATGCCTTGTTCAAGCAGAGGTGTCAACATCTCACCAAAATATCAATCAAGTGGCAATGACTGGAATTTTAATCAACTACAGGAGTTCTCAAACAGAATGGCGCAGCTTCCACAGCAAAAAGATGCTGTGATAATGTTGATAATGTCTTTTAATCCTAAATGCTAAATCTTCAGCACCCACTCTATCCTGCCTTATACTATTAGACGTAAGTTCCACAAGAGCAAGGACTATGCTGATACTTGTGGCCTGCCCAGTGCCTGCATCGAATCTGCACACAATAAATATGTATTGAATGAATAAATGAATGTGCTTAGTTAATTCAATACCTATTTCAAAGACCCTTAACAAAACCCATATGATACAGTCCAAGACTAGAGATTAAGACAAAGACTTTGTTCAATAGGGTGGATGAGACGTGCAGTACTATATATGGAAAAAGGAATGAGAGGTCTTCTTTGTAAGCCTGACAAGAAATGAGGACTAAATAGGTAAACGCACTTGCTAAGGCCATCTGAGCCCAACTATCGACGAGCAGAAGTGGTGTGTCCAGCTGATAAGAGAGAATGGCTCCCCACCATCTTTTACTGGGTCACACCACATCTGGAAGAAAGTTCTGGGTGTACATTTTAAGAAAAATTCTGACATAATGTTAAGTAGTCCAGGAACTAAGCCTCAAAGGTAAAAGTGAAAGGAATTGGGTAACATGACAACATGCTTAGGATAGCAAACCAGAGCAAGAAAGACAAGTTGGAACTGTAATGGATCATCCCCTACGCTTGGATAAAAGCCAGGTGAACCCTTCTCTAACTTGCAAGAGGTCCCTGTCATCCTCAACAGACCCACCAACCTTACCATTCCAAACACATGCGCCATAAATACTTGCTTTATACGCCTGAGGTTTTGCGACTGTTTTTTTACACAGCTTAATTTCTACAATAGATAGCTGATACAGAGAGAGTAGAAGAGTTGATTTAAATCCTTAGTGGCTCTCAGGAATAAAACTTTGGCTCTTAGAAAACTGGAGAGTATGAGGATTGGA
The DNA here is from genome assembly GCA_004024925.1 of Scalopus aquaticus. Lineage (NCBI taxonomy): Eukaryota > Metazoa > Chordata > Mammalia > Eulipotyphla > Talpidae > Scalopus > Scalopus aquaticus. Next base: position 6,505 of record PVIJ01008712.1, read on the forward strand.
ACTGTCCACCAAATGAATAGGCACTGGAGCCAGACAACGAGAAACACGGACCACCCCATCCCATATTTACCAGGTCCATGTTGCTGGATTTGGTCTGCCCTGATCTAATACTGATGAACTTGAGACTCGCTTAGATCAAGGACCTTATTTGTTTTGTTTATCTCTACCCAGTCAGATAATAGCATAAGATCTAGCATATAGCAGATAGTCAGGAAATATTTGTTTAACCAAATTTAATGGAAGATGGCGAGGATGGTTACTAGTTCCTGGATCTAAGAGGGTAAAAACTACCAAAACTGTGTCTAAATTCTGCAACCAGAGGTCATCACTAAGGCACCATAATGTCTGGTCCACTAACACTAGCATTCCCTTTGGGACTTAGAGATCAGCCCACTTTGCCATTCCCCCAAACCCTACCACCCATAATTACAGGCTTCCTTTCTTTTCTTTCTTTTTTCCCTTCTTTTACCATCAGAGGGGATCCCAAGGTCTGAAACCATGTACACAGGGTCCTGCTATACTTGTCTGTGTCTACCCACTTATCTGCCACAACACTGTAACTCACCTTTGTGGTGTACCTTGCACACATTTTGCTCCATGCTTTTGTGCCTTGCTCACACTATTTCATCTGCCTGTAACACACACACACACACACACACACACACACACACACACACACCCTACATTTTTTTTTTCTGCCTGGTCATCTCAAGACACAATTCATGTGTTATCATCACTAGGAAGCTTTCCCTGGGTTCCTAAGCGGGTTCAGTTAAGACCCGCCTTAGGTTCCTGCAGCACTCTATTAATATATTTATGCTAACTGAAATCACCTCTTGCACTAGATGGCCAGTTCATGACTTTAAGCTCAAGTACATCATGGTCAATGCAGTAGATATTCACATGATAACTGAATGACACTGGAGTCAGACAGCTGTCCATCACTGGGTGATCTATGTGGAGACCAGCTAGTCATTAACTCTGTGGAGAAAAGGGATTCTAGTGCTGGAAAGGCATTACAGAGACAATTATGGCCACATTAACCCATTGCTTTCCTAACTTTACAAATCTCAATTCTGACTTTAGGAATTGGAGCAGGAATTAACACACACTTTGTCCTCTCATTGTTTAAATAGCTCACCTCAAAGAATTAATCTAAATTCCAAAGTAGATAACTATTATTTCCACCATGAATCTGAATTTTCAGCTCATAATCATTTAAAGTTTGTCTTACCTGATCCATACAGCTTTAAAATGATCAAAATTAAACAATAAGGACATAAAATGCAGAGTCTAGCAGAAAGCCACACAAATCTAACCAAATATTTAGAAAAGCATTTTTACTCAAGCTTCTTAGAAAAGGAACAAGAGTAATAAAATATAGGTTGAAGGTCCAGGAGAGGGACAAGTGGGGTAATTTGAAAATTTTGTGACACAGATTTTAATATGTTCATGCTTATCATTTATACAGATTAGTGAGGTGCAGCTTAGGAGAACAAAAAAACAAGGAAAAAGCACTGATCCCATGAGAACAAGAACTGATAGAAAAAGTTTTCAAGAGCAAGACAATGGCATTTATAAACATATTGGACCTTTTCATGATTCCCGCCTCCTGGTACATTCTTCCTGTCCAGTGGAGGGCTTAGCAGATGCCATTTTTAAAGATCAGTATATAAGGCTATCAGGGCTAAACCACCCGGTGAGAGGCCCTTGCCCCTTCGACAACACAATTCTTTTTAGACTCTTTATATAGTTTGAGGACACACAGAAAGTACTCTTGCCACAACAATAGGAGTTGGCAAACTTTGCTTTAAAGGAACATATTTTAGACTTTTTGGGCCATATGTTTTCTGTTGTAACTACTCAACTCTGCTATTCTAGTATAAGAGCAACCATAGATACTAGGTAAATGAATGAACATGGCTATATTCCAGTACAACTATTTATAGACACTGAAATTAGATTTCACTTAATTTCCAAGTGTTATGAAATATAAAATAGAAACTGTTTAAAGATGTGAAAACCATCTTTACTTACAGGTCATAAAAAACATGACAGACTAATTTTGGCCTCTAGCCCAAAGGAATGCTGACCCTGCTTCATACGAATGATCACTCTAATTTCATCTGTATCTTCCCAATGCTGGCAAAACATCCTGCCCCAGAAGATTCTGAGTAGCAACCACTTTGATTAGATGAGAATAACTTTTAACTTCATGTTTCAGCTGCATAAAGAGACATCAGACCTTACTAGGATTACTTTGTCCCAACCAACTCCTTTAGGAAATTTCAAGGATCAAGCACTGTTTTTGTATAAATTTGCAATAAAGGGTAAAGTTTTTTATAAATATTCATGGTCAGGAAAGTTCGGCTAAACTCCTGAACTCCGGAGACACTGGAGGGAGTGAAGGCTGGTGGGATGAAGCCACATACTTTCCTGCACAGGCCATCGGTATTCTTACTAAATTGTACAATTAGGGCCTCCCTGGTGGCGCAGCGATTGAGCACTGCGCTGTGGAGCTGTCGGCAGCACACGTTGCGAGTTCGACGTCCAGGGAGTTCGATGCCGGGCCAGGGAGAATCCCACATGGTGCGGCAGACCTTTCCTGCCTTGCCCACTACTCTCCTCAGTGGTGTATTTCTGATCTGCCTGTTCTGCTCCCCACTCTGTCTCTGGTGAACCCTCTCCCCACCCCATGCCTTTGGCCTGTACCCCAGCTTGTATGCATAAATAAATAAATTTAAAAAATATAAAATAAATTGTACAACTAATTTGACAATGAATTATTTTTAATTGTTATTGAGGTACCATTTTTCTATGACTTTGCCAGTGTTTTGTTGATATATGATTTAGTGTCAAGTTTCTATCACAGAGGTAGAAAGACAGAAGAAACACTGAGTTTCTGGAAGCTAAGAGTTAGCCTCCTACAGGAAGACTTAGAAATTTCTTTTAAATCTGGGTGTTAAGAATAGACTTGTTCCCCCCCCAAAATTAATAAGATGATGTTTTTTTAGAAGCAAAAACCTTTATAATTAATCATGTTTTCCCTTTTTTTCTGTGGCTGCCAGAAAACTCAGAGTTAAGTTTGTGTCTCCGTTATAGAAATTAAGGAAGGTATTTATCCTTTGGTTATACTGATATTTTCTATGGTCAAAGCTTTTATTCCCCCCATCCAAGAATAATTTTATTTTCCCTCAGGAAGAGAATAAACCACATTAGCAATACACTCATTGTAAGCCAAATGAAACATTTTTTTTCAAATTTTTTTTTTTCAGATTGTCTTCTATTTCACCATATGTTTCTGTTCTTCATCTGGCTGTTGCTTTTTTGTTGCCATGGCATTTAATATTTATACAAACAATAAAAAGCAAAGCAACAATTCTGCCCACTTCCTGTCAACTGCTATTTAGAATTTCAGACCAAGTGGTGTGTGATTGATTCCAACTAGATGCCCCCAGAGATGGTGAGATGAGATGGCCTTGAGCTGTTTATTCCAGGTCATTTAGAAAGTTTAAGATTTTTTTTTTTTTTTTTTTTTTAGTGCCGAAGCAAGTAAAATGAGATAAGGGACTCTAATTATTTTTCTTTATTCAGTCAGTAGGCATTCATTGAGTACCTGTGACATGTCATACATGCAAAAGAAATGAACATAATTAGATTTTATATCAAATTTTGGTTCTCACCTTCCTGTTAACAGGAAATAGATTTTAAAAAGCAGAGTGGAAACAAGAATCTAGAGCTACACTGAGGATGTTGGGAGTAATTGCAATTTGGGTCATGGTGAAGTCTTACTAATTTGAATAGCATTATTTGGACTCTAAGACAAATCAGACAGAAACTAGATTAAACCAGAATATCTTAACTAAGTAAAAAGAATCTGTTTGCAAATAAATAATTATAAATTACAAAGTGATTCATATCTGATTCTTTAAGTAAATCTGATCTGTAGAGTGTGTACTCCCAATCATTTTAAGGTGCTTAAGAAAGAGCTTTATTCTAAAAATATACTGTAACTTAGCTTTTTCACTAATTGCAAAGATACTTATGAGAAGAGAGAGAAATCCATTTAGCTCATGGGACATGGTGACTCAGAACTAGGCAAAGTTTTGAACTTTGGTTACTTTGGTGAAAAGTTTATCCTCCCTGAAATTAGTTCCTTAACTTATAAAATGAGGATACTATTACATGCCTCCTAGTGCTTTTGTACAAAGGAAAATGGGAAAGTAAGTACCTAGGGATGTGGCACCGTGAAATGACCGAGGGCCTGCAGGCAGGCATCAGACTCCTGGATTCCAGCCGCAGTCCCATCCCTCACTCACTTGACCCCTCCTCCACCTTGAGCACACAGATCTATCCCTGGGTCTCGGTTTCCTCATCTATCAAAGGATGCTAGTTGCTTCTACCTTTTGAGTTACTGTGAGTTGTAAGTAAAAGATGTGTATAGCATCTAGTGAGTACTCAGTGTCAATTATTACCAGAATAAGGTCTGACATACTGTAGGTACAAAATAAATGGTAATTAACTGTATGGGTCAAAGTGGGACGAGAAAGGGACCATAGTCTTCACAGGTAGAAAGTTCTTGGAAGTTATCTGTCCTCTCTCATTTGACAGATGGAAAGCTTAGGACTAAAGCAATAGTATGTGTCCTATCCAAAGCCCCTCAGCTCTCTGAGGGGCAGAGTCTGAACTACAACCGAGGTCTTTGGGCTTCTAAGTCAATGTTCTTGGCCTTAAACCATACTGCAGACTTAGTCTTCATGCCTCTGGAGGTGATGAAATTGTGATGGAAAACATTTTTTTCATGTCTATCCTCCAAAGGAAAGAAACTGGATGGGTATGTGGGGGCTAGAACAAAGTGAGAGCAGCCACTGGCAAGAGGATCAAACTGAATATTGTTCTTTATGGGGGGCATATCTGGAAGACATCAGGGTTTCATTTCTGGTGAAACTGGCCCAGGGTCTCACATATAACTGTGAACAATAAGAATGGCTTTGGGGAATTACAGACAAATCAGTCACATCTGTAGATAGGGCCAGTTGACATAGTCATTAATCATATAAAAAATAACCCAATTTTTAAATAAAAGAAAATTTACTAAGAGCCTAATTTAGTAAGAGTGGGGGTGGTAGTTAAGACAAACCACCAGAATGATTACTGATGATTTTCTCATTAACAAATATTTTCAAAATTGAGCTGAGGGACGGGATGATCATTGCTAAAATATTTTAAAGGGAGAGAAATTCTTTACTGTCATTTTACAATGATGAATAGATCACAGAAAGAGCAAGAGACTTGTTCAGAGTGACTTGGTGACTTTAATTTCAGGCCCTCATGGACCGACTTACAGTGTAAAGCGTAAGTCTTAAATGAAGGAGCGAGATAAACAGAAGTATAATGAGTCGATACCCTTGCATATGTTGCCACCACCATTCAATAAGAGTTTGTAAATGCCAGACACCACACCTAATTGATTCATATGCCTTTATTTACCACAAATCAGTAAGAGTGGTACTGTTGGCATGCCACATTACAGATGAGGAAGTAGAGGTTTTGGAAAGAATGTGAGTGACATTACCACTTACATTAGTACCACTACCTTCCCCATCCTTTTCTAAGCACGTACCATATGCCAGGTAAACAAACAAGTTGCTTTACCTGCAGTAACTCATTTAATCCTTATAAGGTTGACACTATAGCTAATCCTCATTTTACAAATGAGCAAGCTAAAGTGAAGAATAAGGTGAAATAAACTGGTTCAAGGGCAGTTGGTTGGAAAGCAGCTAAGCTAAGAGATGGTTCTGGGGTTCTGTACTTAATATCTCTAAGAAAGACAGGAAGGAGACAGTGCAAAGAAAAATCCTTTGGTAATTCTTTGATTCTTCCTGTAGGAAAGACCCAAGTAGACAGAGAGTTCTAAATATGGTAAGACCTTAATGAAATCCTTGGCATTTCTGTAGGTAAAATAACATGCAGCTGAGTTAGAAGAAAAAATGAGCTGGCACAGGACAGCATTTTTGTTTCAAATGTACTAAAACCCACTATTATTTTAGTCATAATCTATCACTGGTGAAGTAACCCTTTCATTGCCAGGAATGCCATGCTGAGTGCAACACTCTATCAGGGAAGGAAAGAGTGGTGAAAGTGCCTGAAACACTGAGGGGTAGAGAAACAGAACTTGGAGGGTGGCAGGGATGTAAGAATGAAGAATGTTGAGAAGTTAAAAAACAACACACTGATTTCATGCCACGGACAGACAAATGCAACAGAACAACATAAACATGTCTCCCAGAGATTTTTTTTTATTTAAAAGAAATAGAAATAGTGAAAGGCTTCTTTCTACTCTACCTAGGAGACAGTTTTCAATGCATCGATAACAAAGTAGCTCATGAAACGATTACTTAGAAATCTGTTACAGAGTTTTGGAAAACTGCCTGAATGAATAAATAGGTAGGACAAGCAGATATCATTTCTTACTTTTTGGAGCTCATTCATTCCATTGCTAGTACTTCATGTTGGCAAATTTAATCAGAACAGTTGGACCTTGTAAACTATGACCAAAAAAATGTAAATGCCAAGTAAGTGTTAAATGAAATGGATATTCTTGAATGAATGCATTATTTTGTTCTCCAAAAATTTAAATACATAAGCCCTGTGTTTACTTGACTTTTTGAAAACTCAGATAGCAACTTTTTTAAATGTATATTTTCTGATCAACCATAAATGAGTCTCACTCAATTATTGGTTCAAGTCATAAAATGCAGTATGGCCCAACATCCTACAACTAAAAGCACAACTGTACATCTGCTTCTTTCCAGGATTATCCATGAGTAAAGAAGCCTTTAACTAAGTTGGGGAGGGAAAGTCAAAGCCATCACTCAAGGTCAATGTTAAGTTTAGCACCAGATGACATGTAGTACAATCACTCTTGTGATTTTCTAGCAAAGTTCTTTGTTTTCTATTCCTGCTAATGCTTGTCCCTCACTTTCCACAAAAACTCTTTATCATACTGACAAACAGGAAAACAACACTAAGTTCTTCCTTACATAATGTTTTGGAGAGTCAGAACTCAAAGAGCCTTGATGCCTTTTATCAACTCTACTAAACGTCAAGGGCAGGAAATAAAAATATTTTTCTCTTCCGACTCAAATACAATACCCCTTTGTGAAGCCGCTCAGAAGCTATAAATAGCAAATATGGGAAATGTTTCAGGTGAGAGATACGCATCAAAATATTTCATTTTGCTATAAATATCTCAAAATCAGTCAGCATTCCAACTCACATCCACTGCAATTCAGGATGATGAAAAAATCTGTTTCACCTACACAGTATTGACAGTAACTGAGATGACATGAAGAAGAGTCCATCTTATGCCACTGACATCCCCATAGGCACTTGCCAGGCCAGAGCTGTTGTTTACAGGATAGAAAGATGAATGACAGACGAGGGAAGAGAGACCAGTTCAAATGACTGAATCCTCATTACCTGGCAACTGGCGTTTAGATCAAGGACCCAGGAGATAACTTAAGCAAGTTAGGGAGTCCCACTAGACTAACCGCATGACAGCAAAGCTGACGTAGTCCTGTCAGCTGCCCCGAGGCTCCCTAGGAAGCATAACCACGCCATGGCAGGAGAGCTGAGTGTCCAGAGATAAACTTTGAGACAGTAGGAAATGTGTGTGATCTAGTGTCGGGTCTAATGTTGCAGCCCCACAACAGTGGCAACATACGAGAAAAGATAAAAAGAAAAGACAAACCCAGGCCTGGGTAGCAGGATGAGGCAATGGAATAACAGGGAAAGCACTCGGCACCCAGCAGCTCCTGGGCTCGTCTCGCCTCCGCAGGTTTCTCCCTGTCACCCCAGGGTCCCCCAGTCCCAACTGTTCCCTTCAATGGGAACAGAAAATTGATGAGAGCTCAGTTTTTTTCAAGTCCTGCCAGGAAAAACACTGCAAGGTTAAGAACACAAAAGGCTTCAAATATTTTGCTACCGAGGTTATTTTTTATACGTTTCAGTATACACACACACGCACGCGCGCACGCGCACACACACACACACACACACAGAAATTCACTTTTACTCAAAGGGCTCAAGAATGTTGACAGTCTTTCAGGAGTCACTATGTTCTTAAACTCTTTCAACAGCTCTATTTGTTCTCAGAAAGGTCATAGATTTGTTTAATAGCAGTTTATCTTTCAGTTGGCCCATTACAAGTCAAAGCATAACACAGAAAGCATCCAGTATAATCATGGGTTTGGAGTTGAGGAGGCTGGAGGGGCAAGAGTGAAGTCAGAAATACAAGACCAAGAGTTCATCGTGTTATTTGCTGCAGGAAAGCATACTTGTAGGTGAAAAGGTTGGATTTCAGATGAAAATGCAGAAGTAAACATGTGAAGAAGGAATAAGTCCATGGCAGTGGCCTCGCCCGCTGCTCCACTCAGCAGTGTATTTCTGATCTGCCTGTTCTGCTCCCTGCTCTGGCTCTGGTGAACCCTCTCGCCGCCCCACACCTCTGGCCTGTACCCCAGCTTGTATGTATAAAAAAAAAAAAAGTCCATGGCGGTCAGGGGACATTCCCCTTAAATCCATGACTCATGCAGAAAACCAGCGAGGACCTGGGAGACCAGGGGCGAGTGACCATCACTTAAGGCACAGGAACAGTTACCTGCCAAGTGACAGAAACCTACCACAAAACAAGTACGCACTGCACACTCACCACAGAAATATGACACAGAAACACCTTTTCCTTTTCTTTCTTTCTTTCTTTTTTTTAAATCAGAAAGTTGGCTAGGACGTCAGGACCCTGGAGTGTAGCATTGCTCCAGGGTTCACAGGCCTTCCAGGGGACCTGCGGCCTGGACAGAGAAATTAAGATGGTGGCTATAGTCTTTCTATGGTGCCCAATTCATCAGCTCACAGTGCAAAGAAAATGGCCACAAGCTTCCATGTCTGGCTACTGGACAGTAGGCTAACCTGACTCCTGTGCTTAAAGAAAAGAAAAAAGCTTGAATACAGGACAAAATGGACCTAGCATTTAACTGTCAAATATATTGAATCGGGCTAGTTGCCTTGCTTGAGCAATTTTCATGAAAATGTCAACTGTTTTAAATACACGGTCTTTCAGGGTCATATCACTATCTATGTAGCAGTTCAAAGATGTCCCTAAAATCACACTCAAACCCATTTCATGTATCTTATGTTTGTATGCTTAAATCTATAAACATAGGTTAATAGAATCTATTAAATATATATGAACCTGTACAATATGTATATTACAGTAAAAACTAAATTACCTTTAGCTGAGTTTGAGATTCTGTGCTTTGAAGGACATCAGTTGTATTAGGGACAAATACTTCTCACTGGGGAAGGAAGCACTGGGCCCACAGGCAAAATTAACACCTGCAGCTCTTAGACACAGTTGCAAATAGGACTTTCTGCCTCACAAACCACAAGTGTTACGTAATTTGTTTTTGTTAAACCAATACCCACTTTACCAAAGAACATGTTGATGGGACCAAAGATAAGCCAGTTAATTATTTCCTGAAAGTCACTGATCTCTTCACATTCCATTTGGTCATCAGTTCCCCTTAGTTTTAAATTCTTAGTTTTTTAATTCTTTAGCAATCACCTGAAGAATCTTTTATAAGTTTTTAGTCCTTATTTTCAGTGTGTTCAAGTTCATTCATATGAACCTTCTCCCAGAAGTTTTTTTCTCTCACTGCTAATACTTGATATATTAACCTGATGATAATCTTACTGTTTATCCAGATGTAAGTCTGTCCTCCAACTTAAGAAAATACCTAGATGAGGTTTGTTCACAGAACAATGGAATGTAAGCTACTGTGGTGGGGTAAACTTCTAGATGCAACTGAAATGTCAATCTGACATGTTTTAAGGGAATGGAATAAGAGTAAAATAGGGAAAATAGACTGGCTTCAGGAAATAAGCAGCAAGGCTATTTAAGGGTAGTATAAAGTAAAAGTCAGGAAACCAATGAAAGCTCAATTGCCTGCCAGCCTGTTTTTCCTTTCTTTACCTTTTCTTCCTTCGTTCCCTCTCCAGCCCCTTCCAAGTCTCCTCATTTTTTCTTAGGATTATTTTTCTTCCTATAAGTTTTTACTGCTTATTTCATATATTTAAATATTTCCACCTTCCTCACGGGTGATTTGGTGGTGGGTTACCCAAGGGGAATACAAAATGTAAAAGACATAAATAACAATAAAAATACGTATTAAAATAATAATAATAAATAAACAAATAAATATTTCCACCTTCCATTAGCTTGGCTGATAAGCTTGAGAACAGAAACCTGCCATGAGAAACTACTCAGAAAAATAAAACACATACGCATATGCGCACACACTCACATAAATACTTATCTGCATCCATCCATATACATCCAAGAATTTTCTCACTTGCTCATGTTTTGAAAAGAAAAATGTGACAGCAGCAGCTTGGATAAAATCAATAAATTGGCAACTTCTAAGGCTGGATAGTTATTCTGGGAGTGGAAAACTGAAACAGGAACAAGGAAACAATGAGATTCTATCAAAAAAGATTCCCGCATATTCAGGGCTAGGGTGAAAATTCAGGATGTGTAAGAAGAGGAGAGGAAGCTTGATGTAGGAGAACGCCACTCGAGGACAGAGCAGTTCAGAAGCAGTCAGCAAACTGAGGCTGAGATCAGGTTCTGAGATGTCAGTTTTGGGGTCAGCTGCAGGAAGGGCAGCGAAACCACAGTGACTTTCCAGGCTGGACCCTTCACGGCATTTGCATGGACCCAGCCAACAACAGCCAGGGGACTATTTACCAAAGTCATCCCCCAGCTCCACCCCCAGAAAGCCTGCACCAAGCCCTGCCAAGGCGTACATGGGAATCAAGCAGAAGGAACTGAACAGAGCCATGTAAAACATGCCCCAGTCATTTCGTAAGCTCTGCTTTTTCACAGATGTTAGTTGTGGAAGAAATGACTGCTTACAGAAAACAGAGATCCCAGGAATGAATCCAGTCACCAGGATGAAAGGAGAATAAAACGATTATTAATTATTCCATTTCATAATACACACTGCTGACTTACCAGGTCTGGGCTATAAGACATTTAAGGATAAAGCTGCCACACAAAAACAGATCTGTCAAACGCAAGTGGATGGTATGTGAAGGGCAGGGACAGATCACTGTTGTAGTTCTCCAAAATTCAACATAAAAGGATTCCCTGAAGAAAGAGGATGAGCTGGAAGAAATCCAACTTCTTTACTCCATACTTTCAAAGTTGAACTTGGGAACTCCTAGATTTTATATCATTATAATTGCATTGGTTCTCTAGTTATTGTTGTTTATTGTTTATTTCATAATCATAAACTTAACTATGTAGTCCAGCTACACTTGGAGGAGGATAAGGAAAATATGGAACCCAAAGAACTGCAGGGAGAGCATAAAGGTTGTAGGCTATTTCAAGCAGATGGGGATGAAGGGTGCGCTCCTGAGCTACACAAGGAAGGGTCTGCCGGCTAAGATAAACACAAGTGAAACTTACTAGATTTGTCCACAGTCAGCAACAGTGATCTTCTTACTGATCTTGCCATTCCTGGACCCAAAGAACATCATGGTTTCCTCAGTATTTCCACACTTACAGCTCGCCAGAGACCACACGCTCCATCCAACCACTCAGGCTTAGCAGTGCAGATGGAAAACCAGGAACCATTTGTATTGGGTCCACATTTGTGATGGACAAGATACTGGGACCTACAGGCATCTGCAAGGCTGAGTCTCTCATTCTTTTACCATTTACCAGTGCTCCTTTAAATTTCAGAGATTGATTATTCACGTCACTGCTTGGATTTCCCTTCAGTTTCATGGATAGATCCAATGCCATGCCTACATAGCTTTCACTGCCTTTATTTTGCTGTAGAGTTGGGATTTGAATGCCTTTCCATATACACAACTCTCCATACTTCTTCACCATTCACCCACTTAGTTAGGAGTTAAGTTTGAAAACATCACCTTAAGTTTACTTGACATACTTTTTCAACAGAGAAAAGGTAACGTAGCAACTGCCTTCCCTGAGCTAATGAATTCACTGCACCCAACAGAGTCTAGACTGTGACATTCATCAAGGTCAAGACTATGACTACCTGTTTCAACACTAAATATCCAACATTTAGCATAGCACCCTGACCTGGAGTAGAACTCAAAGACTGTTGAGAGACTGGAAATAATCCTTTTTCCTCCTAAATTCCATTTTATTCTGACAATATTCTCTCTACTAAATAAAGGAAGGTTTATAAAGTCACTGGAGTGACGGCTTAAGGGAATAACTGAAAGACAGGGTCAGAAATCTCAAAGTTCCCAAATTTACCCCAATAACTATTCTCTCACATTTTCTCCTCCCCCCCTTCCTCCTGCTTTCCCTCTTTTCCATATTTTGAATCACATTACAAGAAAAATTCTCAGCTCTTTACCTATATCGACTAATTCACTCTTCATGAAAACCATAAGGTAGTTATAGATACTATCCCCATTTTAAAGATGAGATATTATAGGACTCAAATGACTGAGTAACCGACCAAAGAAACACTCAGCTAAGACATTGCAGAGTCAGGATTTGAACTTAGACCAGCTCCTAACTGCTACCATGAGCTGTCTTGTGAAGGGCAGCTGCTAAAAGGCTACAGAGGGCTATGAGGAATGGCGTCCTGGCCATTCATTCAATACTTACTTATTTTCTATGACATTCTGGATAATACCCCCAAAGCCATGCCACTGTTCCTGTTCAGCCAACATTCCTGCTGCTTTCCCAGTTGCCATTTGCCATTCTCCCATGCAGTAAGCATGCTGAAATCTGTTAGACGAGGGCTTTCAGTAAAAATGGGTCCTCTTTCCTTATCTTTATCTGTACTTCCATATAGAAAACAATTGCTACTCCTTTCTACATTATATGGACTCCAGCAAGGGCAAATGGGAATATGCAAAGCCTGGAGTGGTATAAAGATCTGAATGGAAATCAGGGAAAGAATAAAATGAGGTTTGGACTTCCCATTTTTAGATTGAGGATATGCAGTGGCAACTTTTCCATTCAATGCCCAACAGTCAAAAAGGCAAATCATACCAAGAAGAGTGGTATGTTTTTGCCCCTTCCTCCACCCTTGCAAAAGTTTCAACACTGGAAGAGTTAATGGTCACTCAATCATCCCCTGTACATCTCATACAAGAGGCAGGTGAACAGAACTGCCAGTGCCCCCAGGCAGAATTCCTGGGTGCAAGGCAGACTGTGAAAGGCGCAGCCTGTTTTATTTGACCTTCACTTTGCGCAGTACCCACCCAGGCAGTGCAGCACATCCCTGTGTCCTGGGGGGGGCTGCTGAATCAGCTACACTGGGAACAACTGAAGGGAAGTTTCAGACTCCCCAGACATTTGGTCTATTCAGCACCGTGAAGGAAAGAGCTCGTTCAGTGAGGGAATAAAAATGAGGAGTTGGCTGAATAAAGGTGATAAAAATAGATTTTCCAACTCTACAAAGATGAATCATTTTGCCATGGGGATTCGCTAAGCTCAGTTTCAGCTTGGTTTTCAACTCAGCCTCATAAATTTGACTAAGGAAAATTTCCTTCCCCTAGATAACCAGGGCCATGAAGCGTTTAGCATTCAGACAGGTCTGACAGGGTTTTATTAGAGAATTGCCCAGAAGTAACCTCCATTCCTCTTGCAGCCTGCAGTAATATTGACTTTGAAAGACCAGGGCTAAGACAACTAGACTGGGGATGTGCCCCTGGAGCTCAGCCTTGCCGCCTCCCCGCTTCGCTCTCCCCTATTTTCTGTTCAAATTTTTTCCCTCTGCACTTAAAAAAAATGTTTGAGAGAGCAAAGGGGGCGGTGGAAACAAGAGCAGAATGTGAGGGGGCTGAGGTGAAACAGCACTTCATATGGAAGTGTATGCAATGCATTTCCTTACGACACCATGTGCTGATGAGGAACAGAGGATCATCCATCTTTAAGATACAGTAGAGTTGCTTCAAATTCACAGGATTCTTGAAAATCCTCTATTTTCATCAAATGAACATGTCTACAGATATCCCATGACACTTCCCAATAGAAAAAAAATGCTTTCTTCAGAGAATAAAAAGAGTTTAAATAATAGCAACAGGTGGTAAAAATATAAAAGGGGACAAGGTGGACTCCCTAGGAAAGTAATTTTGATATTATTTTAGCCATACCATAAGTACATCAAAAGAAACTTTTTTTAACCAAGTGTTAAAATTGAAATAGCTTCCTTCCTTCCCTCATGGACGCTCACAAGCATGTATTTTTCCACAATAGAGGTTACTTACCCCCACATGTCCTCAGAGTCCACAAAAACTCCAGCATCCCCATTCTGAGAGATGGGTGGTGCACCTCCTTGTGTGCTCCAAGAATCAGTCCCAACACAGCAGCCCCAACGCCTTACATTCCCTTCGCCAAGACAGTCCTCAGCAAGCAAACCCCTGCTCTGCCCAGAGCAGGCTGCAGCAGCCTGAAATGCTGATGCAGTGAAAGGCAACTAACTGGAAGGGAGCGTGATTGCCACACCTATTGGGGAGGGAGGCGGGGAATTCTTGGGGAATAAAGAATCCCCAAGAGGTTGAGATGTCCAAATGCAATTCTGCAAAAAAGTGCTACGACAGCTGCTAATGCATAGTAGGTATGCAATACCCTCAATAAATCTGGATCTGGGACAGATGCCCAAATGGGACCTGAGGGGCAAGAGCTCAAATCTAGACTTTGGAACAAAGAAGCTGCATGACCCAGGCAAGTCACTGCCTTCAGAGTCTCAGTTTCCACAAGTGTAAAACAATGGTGTCTCAAAAACAAATCTCTCAATAGCTTCTAGTTCTGAAATTCTAAGGCCATCAGACTAATGGTGAGCATAATAAGAAGAAGCACAGCTGCAATTTGTTGAAAACATACCCTTCACCATATTAGGCATTTTACATAGATCATCTCATTTAAATTCATGATACTAAGATGAGATGTATCAACCCCATTTTATAGATGAGGATACTGGCAAATTCACTCCATGAATCCCCATGAAAAAAAAGGACCATCCTAGCCATTCAGTGTTTTGAATTTAAATGGAGGCATTTAATCTTTGTGCCTGAAATTGAGATGACATCTGAGAATGGAATTTCTGCAGTTAGGTGATTAATGTGTTTACAATCCTCCACTGGTATAATTTTGAGGTACCAGTATTTATGGTTATGGTCGTTCATGCTACTGCAAAACCCATTTCCCACCTGTTGTTTTTTTATTAAACCTTCCCAAAGGACATGAAATATTTCTTTGTGCAGATTCTGAAAACAGGGATCCTGAAATATATGAGCAGAAACTTGTGTGTGGATTTACAGTTTGGAATTTTCAAATGCTATAAAACACAGTGTTTATGGCCAATTCATCATTTATAAAAGTTTATTAGATTGATATACCAACTGACTCACCGGTACCCTACCATTTGTTGATACCAATACATCAAGTGGTAAGCTGACAGTTAATATTTATTAAGAACTTCTGTGTTTCCCTGCCTACTTTACAGTCTTTATTATGCTCTATTTTATCTTTATCTCCCAGCATTCTATTTTCAAGTAAATCTTTTATTTTAGAATAGTCTTTAGATTTACAGATAGGTATAGAAGTTTCCATTATAATCTTGCATTTTTCTTTTCTTTTTTTTTTAAAGATTTATTTATTCATACATACAAGCTGGGGTACAGGCCAGAGGTGTGGGGCGGCGAGAGGGTTCACCAGAGACAGAGTGGGGAGTAGAACAGGCAGATCAGAAACACACTGCTGAGGGGAGCAGCAGGCGAGGCAGGAGAGGTCTGCCGCGCCATGTGGGATTCTTCTCGGCTGGGCATCGAACTGGCATCGCATGCCGCCGACAGCTCCACAGCGCAGCGCTCAACCTCTGTGCCACCAGGGAGGCCATAATCTTGCATTTTTCATAGTGTACATATGTTCATGTAATGAACAAACTGGCATATTACAGTTAACTACACTCCATATTTTATTTGATTTCATTAATTTTTCCCTTGTTTTTCTGTTCCAAGAGCCCATCTGAATACAAAGTGCCACTTTATATTCAGTCATCACATTTCTTTAGCTTCCACTGGTCTTCCGTAGTTTCTCGAATTTTCCTTGTTTTTGATGATCTTGACAGTTTTGAGAAACACTGGTCAGTTACTTTGTACCTCACTTTGGGTTTGTCTGTTATTTTGCTCATGATTAGTCCATGTTTATGGGTTTGGGGGAGGAGATCACTGAGGTGAGGAATGATTCTTAAAACATTGTATCAGGGCCTCCCTGGTGGCTCCTCGGTTAAGTGCTGTGCTGTGGAGCTGTCGGCAGCTGCGATGGGAGTTCGACTTCAACGCCCGGCCAGGGAGAATCCCACATGGCACGGCAGACCTCTCCTGACTCGCCCGCTGCTCCCCGCAGCAGTGTATTTCTGATCTGCCTGTTCTGCTCCCGGCTCTGTCTCTGGTGAACCCTCTCACCGCCCCGTACCTCTGGTCTGTACCCCAGCTTGTATGTATAAATTAAAAAAAAAAAAAACATTGTATCAATGATCTATATCCCCCCCCCCGGGAATATTTTAGTAGAATCAAAACTTTTAATTTGACATATAAATTAAACATCAAATTCTTTATTCAGATACATATATATATATATATGTGTGTGTGTGTGTGTGTGTATATATATATATATATATATATATATATGAGATGCGAGGAGACCAGATTCTTGCAGAAAGCCAGCTAATTACAAGAGGTGTCTAGAGAGTCTCTTGAAAAGCTTGCCAAGACCAACTTCCTACAAAAACAATCTCAGATGAAGGCACATTTTAAGAGAAGTTCTGTTGCAGGCTTGCATGATCTTACTCCTTCTTATAATGTTTTCAGATATTTGGTAAGATTTTTCTGCTGCCAAACAAAAAGAATACCTACATGGAGCTTTTTTTCTGTAGGTAAGCTATGTCTATGTTAAACAGGAATAAGACTTAGGCTGAAATATGCATTTCCGGCTATTATATATTTTTTCCTCACAGTTCCTAATTGAAGGTCTGTTCCTAGGAGGAAAAAAAGTGAGGAACTGATGTAATGTCACAAACTATGCTAAATGCTGTTCAATGAAAGATAAGGGAGAACAAGCAGTTTCTTTCTTCAAAGAATGGCATTTTTTTTCAGGGACAGGAAGGGGGAAAAAAGTAGAAAAAAAAGTTTTGCAGCACAGCTATATATAACCTACCACCTCTACAGAGACACAACATAATTATGGAAACAAGTTTGGAAAAATAATTTATGGTGCATGAAGAGGATATTAGACTTCAGCTAGCAAGTCTAGGCATTCACAACACATGTGAACAAGAATTAAAGGTTGGCTGGCTTTCCCACTGTTATGGGCTAAATTTTGTCCCCTCCATCTTCCCACAATTCATATTCTGAAGTCAGAACCATCACCATTGCCCCCCACTCCGAAGGGGGCTGCATGTGGAGACAGGTTTTCTGAAGACGTAATTATATTAAATGGGGTCATTAGAGTGGGCCCTAACCCAAGATGACTAGTTTCCTTCTAAAATGAGATTAGGAAACACACACACACACACACACACAACTACTAAGTGAAGACAGAGAGAAGGCCATGTGCAAGCCAAGAGAGGCCTCAGAAGAAGCCATGCCTGCACACACTTTGATTTCAGATTTCTAGAATTGTAAAGAAATAAATATCTGTGGTTTAAGCCACTCAATCCACAGTGCTTGTCATGGGAGCCCAAGCAAACTAGTAACACCGACATGAGTACACTGATAGTAAAGTGTCATGGGCTAGAAGAGAGGCTAGAGTGTATGACATTGCTTGGATATCATATCTCAGTGAACTATCAATTATATGAAGATCTAAGTGAGTGCCGTTGCTAATGACTCTTCCTGTGGTCTCAAACTCCTTTCATCACCCCTCTCTTCCCCCAGTCTCTGCCAATGTAGATCAAACACTGCAGAGATAAGACTATAATTTGACAAGGCGGGGAAGGGAGGAAACTTCAAAGTACGTGGTTACAGAAAAAGAAATAATTCATCTCCATATATACTTAAGCATGAGGATTTAACTTCAAAATAATCCATTCATTAGCCTAGTCCAATTTTTATAACTTTTCCCATTAGTTCCAAACCAACATTTCCAGTGGTCTGCCAGACAGCTGCACATGAATATCTCCCAGAGGCAGCCAACTCGGTATATCCAAGAGAGAAGTCCTCTTTTCTTTCGGAGCCCATTTCTCATCCCCTTGTCCCAGATGCTTACTAATGGCACCACTATTCTCCAAGTTACTCAAGTCCAAAATGTAGATGTCATCTTCCTAAGGTTACATAGCATTTTCCTTTAATTCTAAGATGTACTTTTCTTAACCTCCAAAGTGAAGATGCATCTTCCCATTGCTGATATCTTAGCATTGTACCATAGTTTACTGGATAGCTTTCTTCTATTAGTTATACTTAAAAAAATGGTGTGTCTCATCATTGAGGGCTTACTGCATTCAGTGAAAAAAACCATAAAAGCATAAATCCTGTCTCTTCATTGCCACTGTCACTGTTTCCTCCAAGGTTTAGGTGCTGCTTTGTCTGTAATCCTTCATTTGGACTAACTGACTTTTGTTGTTGGTTTCTACCCATACACTGCTTTCCACATTATCACCAGAGCTATCTGGAACACATGATTCCTTTATTTCCAGTGGCTCTTTCTGCATATTAAAAGTCCAGACACCTCCAGATGGCATTTCTTGTCTCAACTTACTAGTCTCAGTCCACTTTCTGCCGCATTATTTTCTCATAGGGACCATGGGCTCCAGGTGCACCTACTCCCCAAATGAGACCCAGGTTCTTGTGGCTCAAAGCCATTCCCACCCCACCCCCCGAGGCTACGACATCCTTCCCCAAATCCAGTGATCTTCACTATTTAGAGAAGTCCACTTCAAAGCCCACATTTTTCAAAGTTGTTGATCTCATATCAAAATGTCTTCCTTGTTCTTCCTTGCATATTACACCTCATGGACAGTCATATTTCTACCTTCATTTAAGAAGATAAGGGACATGATACAATCGGTACTTTTAGAAGCAACCTGTGGACATGTTTCCAGGTAGCAGCACACAGGTCAGAGTGAATTGGGAAGCATCAGATAAACTAAGCGTGGCCAGGTTCATAGCGTACCACCCAGCTCAAAGCAGGGTTGAGTGTTCCAAAGACCTCATGGGTTTTGTTGTTGCTTCGTGTGTTTTGCTGTTGTTTTTCCTATAGCCTGTGCACTTTTGCTCTAAACCTACTGCAATTCTAACCATCCCTACTTTGACTTGTCTTTGGCACCAAACTTGAAAGCAGCAAATTGAGCATTCTTACTGTGTGTGGTGTGGGAACACAACTGAGGTTTCTCTCACTGTGCCAGCGATGAGGATAAAGGAAAGTGTGTCATTAAATTCAGTTTTGGCTGAGATTCTTCCCAAGGCCTATTCATTTCTCTCAGTGAAATGTGCCTCCTTCACACAGAACAACACTCAGCTACCAGTTTTTACTTGTCCCCCCCAAAGAAGAGCAAGACCACCTCCAGAGACCCCTTCATTGTACCAGGCAACTACCATAAAGAGCAGATTGTGGCAGGAAAAATACACTCCTCTGCTGCCTCTGAAGGAGAATTCTGTGTCTGTTCCCAAGTCTGCTGTCTGGAATCAAAATTAAGGAAGAAGGGGGATTAGAAGGAGCTGAGTCTGGCTGGATTGCACCGGAAAAGGTAATAGATGAGAAAGAGGTTGGAAGCAAGACAGGAGCTTGCATGATATGAGTCCGAAGACTTTAGTGTCTGGGGCTGGGGAAAGATTGGGGGGAGCTGGCAAATGTGAATTTGTGTGTGTGTGTGTGTGTGTGTGTGTGTGTGTGTGTGTGAGAGAGAGAGAGAGAGAGAGAGAGAGAGAGAGAGAGAGAGAGAGAGAGAGAGAGAGAGAGAGAGAGAGAGAGAGAGAGAGAGAGAGAAAGAGGGAGAGAGAGAGAGAGAGACAGGGAGAGAAGAAGGCATATTAGACAATTTTTCTGTATGTCATAAATGGAATCACCCTGTCATTTTGGGGGAAAGACTTCAGTAAAGATTTCTGATGCATTCCTATTATTATTGGTTGTTAGACTATCAGACAAGTGTTTCATTCACTGTGATGCTTGAGGGGTGGCCACATGCAGAAATACTCTAGGGGTGATAACAGAAATATTACATTTGCTGTGCCTTTTAAAATAGGTCACTGCCTCAACTTGGTGAAATTAATAGGTCTTAAATCAGAAGGATGAAGAGTGGTCTTCTAAAACACATAAGATCTCCTTAGAGGATGACGCCTCCAAACAGGTGTCTTTAGGTTCGAGGATACATTCTGAAGTCTAACAGGTGGTATGACCGCTGAAAAAGGTCCATACTCTGGATTGGGAAAACCGGGCTCCAAATCTCAAATCTGTCTATTTATTGGAAAGCGGACAACATAATTCTTTGCACCTTGACTTCCTGTGATGTTCTAAAAGTAGAGGGAAAACTACATTGTAGTGCTAGTTTAGTTTAAGGATGAAGGACATTTTCCCACTGTAGCTGTTATGTGGCAGGTGTTTCATATATGATGGTTATCAGTGTGGTAGCAGAGACCTCTTTGTCTGCTCTGCCTCCCTCCTGGCCCAAAACAACTACTTGAACTAGAAAAGCAACAGAAACAGAGAATAGTACTTTGACTGGCTTTTCAGAAGAAACCAAAAGATAAACTGTTGTAGGGAAGGTAAACACCCTAGAAATTCTAAAGGAAGTTGGAAAAGTTTATACCTGAATTATTATGCACTGAGAAGGATGAGCTGGCGCACAAAAGCTCATCTTCAAGTTGGGATTTTCTGGAAACCACTTCTTGGCAGGTAGATATCCCAAACACCCAGGACTCAACTTTATTATATTATAATCTTCCAAAAATGTGAAATTTGTGTAAAGACCTTTCACTTCTGCCACTCAGTTTTCAAGAGCTTCCTATGTCTATCTTTTGTTCAAAACACTATTTTTCATCTTCTCATAATGTGGAAATTTCTGGTGCCTTTTCATCAGTATCCCTGCTCTGAACTTCCTCAAACAAGAAATGTCAACTTTGCTGGTATCAGTTTCATAAAATAAAACAGATACCTTTTGAAACTTCCGTTAAGTCCAGAGTTTATGGAAACTTACATTTTTATCCATTTCAGGAAGCTCAGTTCTGAGCATATTTGAAATCTTATCTTTTCAAGAAAATAACAGCCTTTTTCTAAAGAATAAGTTTTTGAGTGGGCTGACATTACTAAATGGTAGGATAATTCCACCAGTGGCACTCCTAGTATATCCTACTGAACTCTGGCTACAGTCAAATTTCCAGCATTCAACAGGTGAAGAGATATTCTACCACCAAGGTGGCCATATGGAAGTTGTAAAGATAATTTTAAGGTATTGGCCAAAAGGAAGAAAGAAAAGACAAACTAAAAAAGTGAGTCTTTGCTTTTCTCCTCTTTCTCATAATAGGTAAAGTGTTCATGTGCCATTTACTTGTCTCCCATTTTCAACTGGGAAAGCCAAGAAAGAAGGATGTCTTAGGGATCTAGCTTAGCATTTACTACTTGTGTGATCTTGGACATTTAATTCCCCTTTCTGGATCCACATGCCCTCGTCTATAAAATGAATATATCTAAGATGCTCTTCCAGCTGAAAGTTCTCTTTTTCGTAGACAGCTTTCATCCTCATGGGCTCACATGCAAGATCAAACAAATATTTCATGACAACTCTAGGGTAGTTCAGTACCCCAAGGCACAATCCGCAAATATCATATATTTCCAATTACTTCACACGTGCAAACACACACACACAAAGGCTGTTAAAATTAACATCTGGGCAAGAAAAAGCTTAGTCCCCAAATTCCTATTTTAAGTAAGGACTTCATACATTTGTGTCTCTTGCATAAAGTCTATGGTCCTGGAATGAAACAAAATTTAGCACGATCGCTAATGTCCATTAAATTGAGTTTCAGGATGTGACTTGGTTGTGCAATACTGCCTAACAGACTAAAGGGCAGTGGTTTTAAAAAGTCTTTGGTACGCCAAGATCTCAATTTGAATCTCTCTCTGGCAACAACTAACAGTATCACTAACACCTAAAAAAGAATGCAGCATCTGCAGGCAGTCAGCGTGCGGCTTCCTATGTCAGCAGTCGTTACAGAAGGAACGCAGACCGAGATCCAGGGGCTTCGCCTTCTTGCCAGGAAATGATTTTTGACTACTTTGTTTTAACACCTTCACCCCTAAATTCTTTGTAACCACAGCTTAACTCAAGGGCTGAAATACACCTATTCATGCCTTTGCAAATCTACACCTGTTTATAATTTGGGACTGCTAGATGAAAACATACTTCTCTATCTTCAAGTCAAGCAGCTGGGCCATCATAATGGGCTGACTTCTCAACACCAGGTCATTAAGACACATGGGTCTGGCTTCTGGGCTTAGAAAAACCCCTGGCCACTCTTTCCAGGTCTGAATGGCCCCGGCTACTGAGGACCATCAACAGATGGTCAGTGACCTAACAGCCCTCAACAAACTACAAACCAACCTAAAAGTTAATAGATGACACTTGAGACTCTTTCTTCTAACTGCAACAAATAGAAGAGGAAGAAAATCTCACATTAATACACTTATGCAACCCATGATGGTCTCTGTCATTATCAAACTTAATGCTTATTTGAGGTCACCCAACCCCCCTGAAAAGGCAGGATAATTATTTCTATTAATCCAAAACTTTTTATATTGAAAATTTTCAACCCTACCAATAAGTTGCAAGAATAGTACACAACTGTATACCATTTATGCAGATCCAACATTTTGCCAAAGTCCCTTCCTCCCTTTCCTTCCTTCTCCATCTTCTCTCTCCTCTCCCGGTATATGTGTATAGTGTACATAAATTTACAAATTGTATGCAGAGGTTTCTTTTGGCTGAATAATTGAGGATTTGTTGCATACATCATGACTCTCATATCTCTACATATTCTAGCATACGTACCTGCTAAGGTCAAGAGTACTCCCGACACATACAACTATCTCTGACCAGGGAGTTATCACCAGCACTGAGAGAATACTGCTATCCAACATTCTATCCATGCTCAAATTTCCCCAATTGTCCCAAATTGTCTATTGCAGTTGCTGTTTATCAGTCAAGGCTCATGCATGGCATATCTGCTTAGTCATCTCTCATTGTCACAATTTCCCAGCCTTTTGGGGATGGGGAGGTGTATTTAATGATACTGACAGTGCTAACAAGTGCAGGCCAGCTGTCGGTATGTACTTCAATTTGGACTGACTTGCTTTCTCAGAATTGGATTTGCACTAAATATGTTGGTAGATATTATATCAAGGTGATGCTGTGACTTCTTAGTCTTAATCTATCACCAGCACACTTCATATCATCTAGCCCCATTAGAGGTACTGGCCAATTAACTACACAAAACTACAAGGTGTTAACAAGCATACTAAACTATTGCATGCCTTTAGTTTCAATCCATCATGAGCAGTCATTCAAAATCTCATTCCCTAAAGCACAGTTTAACACAGCTGTCTTTCATTTCTCTAATAAGTTACCTCATTTTCCCTAAACTAGGAGATGCTAACTGTATTCTGTAATGAAAGATCATGTGGGCCATAAACACTGAAGGTTTTATAAAGAAGATGGTTTTACCTTGTGTTTTGATGACTAAATAGGATGTTGTCAAGAAAAGCAGGGGGAGAATATCATATTCACAAGGAGTATCATGAGAAAAGGCATCACACAAGGGTCCATAATGTCTGAGGAACTGCGAGTCAACAGTAATAACCCAGGCAGGAGACAGAGTCCTGCTCTGGGATAGTGGCCAAGGAAATGCAGGCAAGTAGATAGACCGGGAAAAGGTTGCCAAATTCTCTGATAACTGATATAAGGCAACTGCATGGTTATGCTGCTTTTACTGACATTGGGAAATAAGTGGGCGGGAGCAGTCATTTAAGTCTTATTTGAATATGCTAAGCTTGAGGTGCTGGTAGAACATCCAGATGGAGCCGTCCAGTAAATGGAACAAGAGGTTTGGAGTTCAGAAGAAAAAAACACTTGGTGAGAAATGCTGATTTGGGTCAATGTTAGAAGAGCTGAAGTAATGAAGATAGACAAGAACATGAGTGTGGAAAGAGAGCAGACAATAGGTTTGAAGGGATAACACCGAAAGAACATAATAAAAGGGAGTATAGGATGGGGAGAAGAAGGTGGAGTATCTTACCAGAACCCCAACTGTTTTTTTGGAAATTTTGATCTAAAGGTAATTGGAGGAGAGGAAAGAATTTGACCAGATTTGTAGATTCAGCAATCACTAGTGAATGGGCCATAATTAACTACACTAAGGAAGTCTTTAAGACTACAGATAACTCTGCTGTGTTTTTTTCAATCTCACCAAGCAATAAGCTCAATTTTGACACCATCGACCAGGAGGTAGTGTGTGATCTCACAAGTTAAGGGCTCGGTGCCACAAGACTGTCCCCATTTCACATGGCAATTGCAAGTCCAGGTTGTAACCTGTGCTTTTGATGAACTGGCTATAAAATGAAATTCCTGAGACCCTTTCCTCCAGTTGGATTAATTTGCTAGCGTAGCTCACAGAACTCAGAGAAACACTTACTTACATTTATCAGTTCATTACAAAGGATATTATAAAAGGATGCATATGAGCAGCCATATGAAGAAATACATCAGGCAAGGTAAGGGGAAGGAGGACTCTCTAGGGACTCACTAATCTGGAAACTTCCCAACCCCTGCTTTTGAGGGGCTTTATGGGGACTTCATCACATAGGCATGATCCTGTAAATCACTGGCCACCACAAATGAACTCCATCTCCAACCCCTCTTCGTCTCCAGAGGCTGGGGCTGAAAATGCCAACTCTCTAATCACATAGTTGGTAAAAGATGAAGTTTCTATGACCAAAAAAAAGAGCATTTGTTCTGTGATAGGACACAATATAAACATCAATGTCTGCATCCCAAACCCATTAATTTTACTAAAACTATTGCCAATTCATATTTTAAATTAAGGTTTCAAAGCCCCTTTCTCCTGAACTGCTGGACTCAGAACTGTTTCTTCTGTTCATATGGATTTTACTGACGCCTTCTTTGGCCTCATGTTGCAGGTTTTGCTCCTATAACATTAAGTCCCAGAACTCCAGGGTCAGGAGGGAGAGGTCATATGAATAAACTTGGGGTCACAAACTTGAGGTCAGCATCCTTAAGACCATGGCCTTCACATTGGGAAGAGATGAATGCAATAAAATATTTAAAAATAATTCATATATGTTCACATTAATATATGCTATATAGCACATACACAGATTTGTTTTATAAAATTATTGAAATCCATTCCATCCAAGTTTACCTATCTTTATCTTTTTATGTGTTATCTTACTTTATTACATGATTTTGATAAATGGAATTGTAAAGATTTTAATGACTGATCACCAACTCACTACTAACAAACATGGGATATAAAACACATCCACAGAAAAAGTAATTCTTACAGTTAAAAAAAAATTCATTTCACATAACTCTCTAAAATCATGTTCCTCATACTCAGTGAAATAAGCCAGAAAGAAAGAGAAAAATATCGAATGGTTTCACTTATAACAGGACTATAGCGAGGCCTGGTGGGAGAGAGACAATCAGTGGGGGGGTAGGGGGGGAGGAAGGAGCCGGAGGGAGGGAAGGGAAAGGGCACAAAATGGAACAGAAAAGAACACAAGGGACCATGGAGATGGATCACGGGTGAATTGGTGGTGGGCTACCCAAGGGGAACGCAAAATGTAAAAGACATAAATAAAAATAAAAATATATATTATAATAAAAAAAAAATCATGTTCCTCACTACCAAGAACCCATGGTTCTCAAACACAGTTGGATTTTAGTTGTTGTTGTTGTTATTACATCTGATTTCAATTAGTCATTGTGATATGGCTAAGAATCTTCAGAACAACAATCAATAAGATCTATGTAGGAGCCTGCCGAAATTCTTGACATTTTTCTAATTGTTTTCTGCAAGACCACACACACAGAAGGCAGTGACAATAGAAACAGTGAGTATTCACCAGTCATATCCTCAGATTTTTGTGCACACATCTGTGGTCATATGTGCATGTATGTATGTGTCAAGTTCCTTCCAGAATTTTGATTTGGTTGCCTTGCTGACCTTCTACTTCTTTTCTTTTTAACACAAAAGGCAACATCAAATAAACAATTAAAATTAGTTGCCAAGAATTATAAAACATCCAATGCAAGGGAAAAAAATTCTCTTTCTGACCACATGTGAACACATAAATTTTTATCTATTTTAGATGGATAGTTTGAGAAGGGCAAGGACTTTGCTGAAATAATTCTCCTAATGAAATCAGAATCAACCTCAGTGCCCCAGGAGGCCTTTAGAAGAGTTGGTCTACAATAGTGTTACTTAGGAAAGCAGACTGTTAAGGTTGAGAATAGTACTTTGTCATGTAAACGCTGCTAGTTAAATCATAAAGTTCTCTTTCTTTCTACCTTCCATCCCCTCCCCTCCATTCCAGAATGATGCAGTGATGAACTGAAATGAGAAAATCATAATTACAATCACATTCCTCTCTTGGGGTCAACCTAATTATCAGCGTCTCACCCCAAAACAAATTTACTTCTTTAAGAAATAAGGTTCTTATCACTCATGGGAAAACTACAAACAAAGATTAAGATGCCATTTAGACATAACTGCAATCTTTCATTTTTAAGTGACCTCTCAGTTTAATGGATGCAATGCGCTCCCATTCAAGTGGAATATATACTGCAGGAGAGAACTGTAATAAATGGGACTGTCATGACCCTTAGGTTAGAGGCAAAGGAATATTGGAAAATAAATCTCAATTTTGGATACTCACCAATCCTGCAATGGGGGTAGGCAATCTATTGATCTTTTTAACAAGTCCTGGCTTTATAGCATTCAGCAACCTGTCATGAAAAAGGCAGAATGTCAAGTGAGACATAAAGCAAGATGGATCACACAAATCACCTTTATCGGGCGCTACAGCTAAACTGCTGAATAGGAAAAGCAGTGAATTTAAAGCAAGTAGTAAATCTCAGTAATCTATGAGCCTTCATGCATTTAAGTGAAGAGTTTTGCCAACATCAAGTTTGTCCGTGGCAGGTGAAGTTTTAGAGTTTGGAAAAGTTGGGAGAGCAGAAAACAAACTGAAGTTGCTTCAAGGGAAAGGACAAGGACGTGAGCCGGATTGAGGTTGGGAGGGAATTGTCTAGGACTGGAGCCAGGTATTACTGCACAGGCAAAGCTTTGTTCCCAATCCTCCTGGCTAAGGCAGGGGTCTCTCTAGGGATGCAATAAGTACAGAGACCAACATCTATCTTTGCAAATAATTTGCCAAGACTAATTCTACCTCCAGACCTTCTTGTTCTTTGAGGAGAGTGGCTTGTTAAATGTGGTTGAGCTTCACTTATGAAGGGAAGAAAATGCTTAGCCAAAGGTTAGCCAATCATGTCTTGATGATTTTAAACAAGGCTGACCACAATTCCCTAGGTAGAAAAGATATCTGAGCTAGACATTTGAGGGTAAAGGCTGAATTCACGTAAAAATTGTAAAACAAGCAAGGGAATGCAAAGGGAAACACTATGACTGCTTGTCGTCAGAAAATATCAATTCAGAGTAAAAAGAAATAAGGAAGGCAACTTGTAAAACTAAAATATGGCTGGCACCAGGTTGACATGGTGTAATGTAGCCTTTGCAAACGAAGTTAATCATAAGAAATAACTGAAGGTAAGAGGTTAGAGAATGGAAGCATTTATTCCACATTCAAAAGAGGCACTCAGGTAATTTATCTCAGGATACAATGAAAAGAGAAACTTAAGTGAAGAATTTATTATGACTCAGAGGCCAGCAGATTATGACCCAGGGACCAAATTTGGCCCAATACCTGCTCTTGTAAATAAAGCTGTACTGGAACACAGTCATGCCCAATCATTAAGTACCATCTATGTCAGCTTTTGTGCTATAGGAGCAGGGTTGAGTAGTTATGACAGAAAACATATGGGTCCCAAGGCATACAATTTTTATTATTTGACCCTTTACAAAAAATATAAAAAGTTTCCCAACCTCTGTTACAATTTATGCAATCAAAGATTATGGTAAATTGTGAAGAACTAATGCATGAGAGATTTCTACAAATTAAAGAATCTACAGAGATCCCTTGAAATAGCTGAGTAAAAAGTCTTGAATTCAGCTTAAATGTGGCTTGACACACTATGTATCAATTTACTGAGACATATTCTTTATGGCAGACAGGATACTCTTTCTCTTCAAAGTTTCATTGTCTGTTCTTGGTAACGTTGACTGCTACTCCAACATGTCACCACCCACAGATGACACTAAGAGTGGAGGTGTATATTTTTTGCCCACCCAAAGCCAAGATGGTGCACTTCTCATAAACCACTTAGCTTAACCATGAGTTTAAACTTTTAAAAAAGTTCTTGTTTATAATTTGTTTTGGAACGAATGGTTTTTCAAGATGGAAGGCAACTTGCTCACTCTTCTTATTGAACTCTGAAAAAAATTGAGATTTGCTGATGAATGAGCAACTTCCCAGAGCTGATGATGGGAACAGTCAGACCCGCAGCCAGGTTTCCGGGTCAGCATGCCCTTTCGGACAATGTTTATGTCCGTATCTTATCGCTAAAATAAACTAAGCAAATTTTTAAAGACACAAAATTCTTAAGACACATTACTTTTCACACTAATTCTTTTTTTTAATTTAAAGATTTTATTTATTTATGCATACAAGCTGGAGTACAGGCCAGGGCTGGGGTACAGGCCAGCGGCGTGGGGTGGCAAGAGTTTTCACCAGAGACAGAATGGGGAGCAGAACAGGCAGACTGACGGAAACACACTGCTGAGGGGAGCAGCGGGTGAGGCAGGAGAGGTCTGCCGCACCATGTGGGAATCTCCCCAGCCAGGCGTCGAACTTGCATCGCTGCTGCTGACAGCTCCACAGCGCAGTGCTTAACCGCAGTGCCACCAGGGAGGCCCACTTTTCTCACTAATTCTTGACAGTGTCACTTAAAACAGAACTTTTAGAAATCAAAAGGACATACAGTAAAATGTGTGTCACTGTCATCCGGTTCCTATAGGGTCTTAGATTATTTCCTGAAGATAACCTTAAAGACATCCCAGAGAAAAATGTATTCAGATGCATATAGTTTTTAAAAAGAAGACATGTAACATATATTATGTGCTCTCCTACATCATGTTTTTCCACTTAATAATATATCTTGGATGTTGAATAATTTACCTTGGAGAGTGTGCCTTACATGGACCTATGCCCTTCTTAACAGCTGTTTAACATCTGCTATGGAACTGGCAGGAGGGGAGAGCATCAGCTTTGGAGTCCAATTGACTGAATCAAAAGCACACCGTGGCCATTGCTTAGGGGTGTTACTTGGGGTGAATTCGTTAACCTCAGGTCTCTCAGTTGTAATGTAGAAATACAATAATACTAATCATATAGGTATCAATGAGGTTTAAATGTGAAAAATATATAAGAAGCTACCACACAGCCTGTTGCATCATAAGTTCTCTGTAAATATCTCTCTACATTTGTGTGGAGGTATTTATTTATATGAATTCAGTTCACAGCATTTTACATCAACCACTTGCTCTAATAATTTTATAATTTCCAAATGAAATAAGCTATCATTGCTACCAGATCCCCAAGCTATGTTGCTAATTAGCCAAAGTAGAAAAAATAACACTCTACCAAAAAGTTAATAAAAACTCCTTTTTTAAAGAGTTGCCCTTTTTGTCTTCTATACCTAAGAATTTTATTAATATTTTTAGTAATAATGGCTCCACCAACTACTTTTTGACCTGTTTAAAGTCTTAAATACTTTATTAGATTCATCTTTTGTAGAATTATAATAGCAGAAATCTTTCCTGTCACATAAATTGTAAAAACAAAAAAAAACTACAATGCTAGATGTTGATTAAAAGAGCAACAAAAAATGCCTGTCTGTTCAAAAGTTAAACCACAAATGAAAAAAATTAAAAGCCGATGTGT
The DNA here is from genome assembly GCA_004024925.1 of Scalopus aquaticus. Lineage (NCBI taxonomy): Eukaryota > Metazoa > Chordata > Mammalia > Eulipotyphla > Talpidae > Scalopus > Scalopus aquaticus. The sequence goes on from PVIJ01008712.1 coordinate 36,689, forward strand.
CCTTAAATATTTGGAATATTTTCAAGATCAAGGCAGCTGGTATCTTTCTGGTAAACATTACCCCAGTTCTGTATATAGTTTACAATACACAACAACAAAAGATAACATTGAATTCACAGTGCAGACATGGCCAACACCTGCTTATCCTGTATTTTGCATTAAACTAAGGACTTTTATACAGAAGTTCTGCATACAGCTATGTTTAAAAGCCAAAGATATTCGCTTGCAATTTTACTAAAAACCGCAATTGCCCTTCTACATAAGTTAAAATATAAATATTTTCAACAAGTACTTATTATGATATGCTTTAAAGAAAAGATGATGATATTACAATGTGAGATGCATTATCCCCCAACTTTCTGAGCTCCAAACAGGTGCAAATATTTTTTCTGAGACATGCACAGCGAGCGTGCAGTGCAGCTGAGACAGTCCTCATCTCTTAGACCGGTCATTTCATACCACTACCCTATGCTTTAGAAAGCGTAGCTTCAGACTGTATCTTTAAACACAATTCAAAAGAAAGAAAACAAAAACCAAAACCCCAAACACTCTCTAAATAAAATGGGAGACTATGGATACTTGGCAGGAACAAAAAGAAAATGGAAGAGGTTGTCTGCTAGAAGAGAGTATAAAACACTTCAACCCTAGTTTGTTTTTTTTTATTTTAAGATTTATTTATTTATGCATGTAAGAGTTGGGGTATAGGCCAGAGGTATGGAGGGTGAGGGGATTCACCAGAGACAGAGCGAGGAGCAGAATAAGCTCCTGCTGAAATACGCTGAAATATGCTGACTGAAATACGCTGCTGAGGAGAGCAGCAGGCCGAGACAGGAGAGGTCTGCTGCACCATGTGGGAAGCTCCCTGGCTGGGGATCGAACTCATGCTGCAGTGGCTCTAGTGCTGCGATTAACCTGGTGCGCCACCAGGGCGGCCCAACCCCAGTTTTGTCTATGATGTACAGTATCAGCATGAGAAATTGTAGAGGAATGGAGATAATCATTCATTTGCTGGCAGCTCTACACTTGGCAGAACCCCACCAAATTTTCATTTGTGGTCTGTGCTTTCCAAAACCTAGGCCTAGAAACCCATCTGGTGACACATGACCTTTGTATTCATCTAAAGACATTCTGGGAGACTGGCACACTTACACACAACAACAACAAAATATAACATTGTACCACTCCACATAAAGATGATCAAAAGTATGGAAAATGTGGGAGGTAAGCAGGATGAGCTATTTCAGATATTTATTTATCCAGCAATTATCTATCAAGTGCCTTCTGTGTGTTGCATAGTATTTTAGGCCCAGGGAAGGCATAGTGAACAAGATAAGCAAAGGTCCTGCCCTTTGGACCTTATTTTGGTACTGGTGAGCAGGTGGTGTACTAAGAGGAGCAGAAAATAATTCAGTCAATAGATGAGAAAATGATTCTAGACAGCCTAAGTGCTGGGAAGACCAGCATAGTAACAGGTCAGGGAGATGGAACTTGAATCAGATAATGAGAAGGCTGCCTGGGAAGGTAATACCTGGGGGAAAAAAGTGGAATGATGCAAAGGTATTAGCCAAGGAGAGACGAGGGGCAATTGTTCCAGGTAGATTGAACAGTGAACAGAAAGGCCCAGAGGTAGGAGTGGACTTGGTCTAGTCATGGGCCACCGTAGCCACGCATAGTGGCTGGAAGGAGGAGACATAGGCATCACAGTGCAAGCAACATTTGGGTTCAGGTGACCTTTCTAAATACAATGCACTTGGAAGTACATCAGAAGATTTTAAAGCCAGAGCTGAGATAATCTGACTAATTTGCTACATGCATATAGAAAACCTTTGCTTATTAAAAATCATGGGTATAATGAAATATAATAATAAAACATCACAAAAAATTTATAATCCTCAACTTTTTGAAGAGGAAGATGCAGTGAATTTGGAGTAAGCAGTTGAGGCTTTTATAGGTAAACCCCATATGGATTAGCTAAGCTATTGGGGAGACACTTTATCAGGGCTTCAGTTTCTCCTTTCATAAAATGGGGATTTACAGTGGACCATGGTAGAGGACTAGGGTGCTTGAGTGGTGGCTGTGGTGTATGCAGTACGCAGCTGAGAGGTATGGACCTATTCCCTTAATCATATACACAGTGTTGTAAACCAGAGTTACCTCAATAAAAAATAATACAATTTAAAAAATAAAATCAAAACAACGAGCATGAGTGAATTAATGAACAAATGAGTGAGTGAAGGGGGATTTAAAAAATCTCACCTTCCATCCAGGATTTTGGTCAGAGACAATGGGACAATGTGTGTTGCAGCATTTTGTAAATGTCACCTGGCACAGTCATACTGAGATAGTATACTGAGCATGTCCCCATTTGTGTGATAGGTATAAGTTATTTTAGTTTCAACTTTTCCATTAGCCAGTTGCCAAAGACTAAAGTAAATTTTACTTTTCTTTCTCTTGGCCAACTTCAGTTAAAAAAAACTTACCTAAGAGAATCAAGTCCACAAAAAGCACTGCTTGCTTAATATATGTCTGACAACTAACTAGAAACAGGAAAAACAGTTATGATCTGGATGATCCTCAATTATAAAAAAAGTAGTAAGTAAAAATACATGTCTCCTCTGGGATAGAAATTAAGTGCTGTCTACTAAACTCATATTCTAAATCTAAAATGCACTGGAATCGATTTCAAGTAAGGCTGTTTGTTCTATTCATTCATGTACTCGACACACATTTATCAAGCTTACATGATAGTCTGGCCTGAAGTTGGGTACAGGGGTACACAGGGAATCAGGGCAAGTCCCAGGCTTCTCCCTCAAGGGTCACTATGCCTAATAGATTTAAAACCTACAGGGAGACAGGAACTACACACCTATGTGGTTCCCTGTGACACCACCTAACGCACGCACCATGCTCAGTTTTTGAGAAGGTAAATCAAAGCAACGCTCAGCACACATTCTATGGACACAGTTGTTGAAAGATTAAGGATTAGGTTCCTTGGAGAATCCACCGCTGAGACTCTCAGGAATGATGCTGATATTCTGAATGGCAACTGACTGCATGTTATAACACTTTGAAACACCTAATACCCATTTTGTGGTAGCCTCTTAATCATCATTGAATGGGTATAAAATAGAAACTGAAAAAATATGTTTCTATCTGTAATGTTTTTTTACATTTCAAATCACTACTATGGGACAGAGAGGTTCTGTTCAGGCTGACTCTTCCAGCAGCCAATACAATAGCTCTTCAAGGGCACAGCACTAAGATTAAAACTACTTCCAAGGATACATAGGAGACCATGCAGGCATTGGGAAGTATTCCAACAAACAGCTTAATGTTGTTGACAACAACATAAATGTTAAAAGTAAAAATCTTAAAGGATTACAAAATTCAACTTATTCTACAAGCCATTCAATTCATAAATTCAAACCTATTATTCTAAAGTTTGGAAGGAACAGAGCAGCTCTCTAGACCTGCCTAATCACATGGGAAACCACTTCATTCTGTGCAATGAGAGGTTACGTCATCATCTCATTTGCTTGGTTTGTTGCAACAGCTGCAACAGGCCAAGATGATCACAAAATCACCTACTTTGATCCCCTTTAAATTGTCTTAGTGGTGTTTTTCTATGGGGTTTCCTTGATCACTTTATGAACTTAACTATGTACCCTAGAAAGATGTGTGTGTACTTTGATTTAATCTAACATGGTTAGCTGTATTTGAACCTGAGTATGAGATCAATTTAACCTTGACCATAAACCTGTTACAGATGTTATTTTTAAAGATTTCCTTTTACATTTGCCTTGGCAAAAGTGGGAAAGTTAATAACCTCTGAGGTCACAAAAAATTGACTAAAACATAGAGAAAAGTGAAACCTGACCAAAGGGGGATTTTATACGAACAAAACAGTGATGGAATGCAAATTGCCATCGTTAATATCTACCAAATGTCTGGGGGTTGCTCTGAATGTGTGAAGTATCTAAGTATCTGCCTGGAACATACCTATAGAAAATATTACAAGTGCTTTAGAAAGTCTTTGTAGATTTTTGTTATAACAACTCAACAAAAACAAAGCCAACAACCCAGTCAAAAAATGGGCAGAAGACCTAAAAAGACACTTCTCCAAAGAAGAAAGCAAATAGCCAACAGGTACATGAAAAATGTTCAACATCACTTATAATCAGGGAAATGCAAATCAAAACCACAATGAGATACCACCTCATACCTGTGACGATGACACATATTAAAAATACAGGCAACAACAAATGCTGGAAAGGATGTGGAGAAAAAGGAACTCTTCTACACTGCTGGTGGGAATGCAAACTGCTCCAACCACTATGGAAAGCTGTATGGCGATTCCTCAAACTGCTAAAAATGGAACTTCTATATGACCCAGCAATACTACTTTCGGGAATCTACCCAAAGGACACAAAAGCACTAATCCAAAAGGATACATGCACCTGTATGTTCATTGCAGCACTGTTTACAATAGCAAAGGTATGGAAACAACCTAGGTGTCCAAAAATAGATGATTGGATCAAGAAGATGTGCTACATATACACAATGGAATACTATTCAGAATTCAAAGAAGATAAGCACATGCAATTTGCAGCAACATGGGTAGAACTAGAAGGGCTCATGCTCAGCGAAATAAGCCAGAAAGAAAGAGAAAAATATAGAATGGTCTCACTTATAACAGGACTATAGGGAAACCAAATAGTAGAGAGACATTCAGCGGGGGAAAGGGAGGATAAGGGCACAAAATGGAGTAGAAAAGGACACAAGGGACCACGGAGATGGGTCATGGGTGAATTGGTGGTGGGTCAACCAAGGGGAATACAAAATGTAAAAGACACAAATAACAATTAAAAAAAAAAGAAAGTCTTTGTAGACTTGAAATTCTGAGAAGGACTTATTTTGAATTCTAGGACTTAGCAGTGCCATTATTACCCTCTGGTATTACTAATATTTAGGTTACATATAACATTATATGAATTTAAGGTGTTTAATATGATTTGATACATGTATATACTATAAAATGATTACCATAACAATTTATATTACTGTCCATCTCCTGACAATTTTTTCTTTTGATGAGAACCTTCGCCATCTATTTTCTTAGCAACTTTCTAACACAAAATACAGTATTGTTGACTACAGTCACCAAGCTCCACATTAGACCCGTGGAAGCTGTTATTATTCTAATTGAGCACCCATGGCAGAGTCTCCTTATCTCCTGGCTTAGGCTATAGCTAGGTTACATTTCCCTCCCTCCTTAGTAATTTTTCATAGTGATGGAACAGAGTTCTGGTCAACACAGTGTGAGTAGAGAAATGGACATCACACTTACACCTGCCCCTAAAGCCTCTCAAGAAATTCTCCATTCTGTCTTCCCACTCTCCTTTACAACTCAGATGCTGACACCAAGAAGGATCTTAGAGGCCATGTGTTGAGAATGGAATCTCTCTGAGCTGAGCCCCTGGACTTCTCCACCCTTCCCTATGCCAAAATTGGACTCCCAGGAGTAAGAGAAGTACATTTCCATTGTATTAGACCACTGAGAGTTCCAGAATTTGTTCATCTAGCACCCAGAATGATCTGAAATATTTATACTTCCCCAGAGGAACTTTTCTGATAAATAGGAGCCCTACTTTGCCAAAACTGTACCCAAGAAAAAATCCTGTCCTCGCATGCAAAATTAAACATCTGGACATATCCTTTCCCCAGGTCTTGCTGGGAAGGGAGCAGGAAGGGGAAGAGCTCAAATTTAGAACACTGTAAACAAATGGGCCCATTTGCATTTTCCTGCATTTGCCACAGGAAAAAGCTCTTCTTCCATATTGCTTCTGTTCTTAAAAACCCTAATGAAATAATTTAGAAGCAGGGGAGGGGACATACAGCAAATATCTGTCTTGGAGTCCTTCTGATTCACTTTCAGTTGCTCCCATAGTTCCACCTTTGCATGGCCATTCCTGCTGTCTGGAAATTATGAAATTTTTGGACCAGAGTGACCAAAAAATCAATAATGTAACCATGGTGAGGAAACTGTCACTAGCACATGTCTAAGATCAGAATTCTTGAGTGTCAGAGTTAGGATTACAAACTAGAATTTCTGAACCTGAGAAGAGGGTTCTCTCTTTGATGTTTGACCTTTTTGTACTTCAATAAATACTCTCCAGCCACCAGTCTCTGCCATCTTAATCATACTGCCCACCACACCCTAACTGACCCCATCTCAACTTTGGCTTTGGCCATGCTACTTCCCTAGTCCAATACTGCCAGGCTCCTGAATACCGACTGGATGTCCTCTAAATGCCTACTCCTAGTAATCAAGTCCCTTCACCCCCAAACTGCCTTTTCCACCATGCCTCTCACTCAAGGGTCTTTCTGTTTTCATAAGCTACAAGTGTAGGATGACACTGAGCTGTGAAAGTTGGCAATACATGAACAGAATGTAGTATAACCAAACAAAGTGGGGACAGACGTGACTCTGACACAGACAATGATACATGTAATCTTCCTTGTGCTATGCAGTAATTATGTGTAAATGACTGTAATTAGTATTTCTTTTGCACAGTTAAAATCTGATATGGCTGGGTTTACTGTCAGGATAGTGGGAGACAGTGTGAAATGCAAAATTGCTGTTATGCAGCTCTGGAAGTATGCTTCTGTAGGCAGGCTTGAGTGGGATAAGCAGCCAGCCCCTTGCCCTCCACACTGCTTCAGCAAAAAGTGCACAGAACCAAGAGTTCAAGTATTAGGATCCATAACATTCCAAGAATAGGATGCTCCTGAGATGGAAGACCTGGGCTCAAAACCAAATCCAGCAACTCATCTGGCAAACTCTTTAAGTATTCAATGTGTATGAGCCTCAGTTTTCTCCTATGTAAAATGGCAGAATAATAAGTAATAGTCATAGTAAGAGTGAAATAAGGTATGCAATATATTTGGCACAGGTCTAGTGTATAATATGCACTTAAAAATGGCAACTATTATTATCATCTCTGCCCTCCAACTAGATTTCCACCCCAGCCCGGCCCAAATCTGATGAGTCAACCATTGTTCAGTTCTCCTCCCCAGCATCCTGTCTGTGGCTAGAGTTGCAAGTTGGGAGAGCGAAAGGACAGAAGTGAGGAATGAAATAATGTTAGTTCTTTGGGAGGGCAGGTCTACCTGGGCGTAGTCTCTAAAGCTGGGGATGGGGAGGAAGGAAGGGAGGATGCAGGCAAAGGGAAGGCAGTAAGAAGCTCCAAGGACAAACTCTGCTTGCTCTATTGCAGCTGTGGCCAATGTTTCCTTGCCAAAGCCTACCCTTTAACTCTTGCCATGGCACCTGTCGCCCCACCACACTTGCCATCCTAAGGGTGATGAGGAAAATCCAAGAGTTGAAGAAGTCTTTTGCTAATTTGGAAAGAGTAGGCCAACTCCTAAGGTGACTAACTAGAATTTTTAATCCATTTCCCATTCAATCCAGTATTATTATCAAACACTCTCCCTACCACAGGTGCCCAGCTAAACCCACACCCCGTCAGAGGACTGGCTTCTACAGCGGAACTGAGACTATCTCAGATGTGATATGGGCTCCAAAAAACTTTGTGAAGAACACTAGCAGTTCTATGTGAAATAAATTCCAAGTTCTAAATGAGTGACTTGGAAGAGAATTTTGGGAAGCTAAGATGTGCGTGTGAAGGGTGCAAAAAGGATGGGCCCAGTAAGACAGACAAGGGCAGGGGCATTTCCCTTCTGCTTGGGAGACATGCCACTTCATTCAGATATTTGTGTTTGGTACACAGCAGAAATCAATCAAGTGTCTCTACTACCACCAGATGTAATTTGAAATTTCCTAAAAAGCAAACCTAATGGAATTGCTCTTCCATACAGAGACTTTCCTGGCTGTCTGCTGCTCAGTGGTTGCTCTTGAAACTACTTAATATGTTCTTAGAGCTTTTGCAAACTGACCTAATACCTATATTTCACATCTAGTACATGCTATCCTGTACTCATTCTAGGCTCTGTCCACAATTCCTCCTCTGAGTATACAAAGTCCCTTCATATTCCTGAGCAAAAACTTTGTTTACTTTCACATATTTCTTACTATTTCCTCTGGCTTGACTTTTCCACAGGTCTCTCCTCACCCTTTTGTAGAATAGCAAACTTCCACTCATCCTTCAAAACCCAGTTTAAATGTTACATCTTCTCCAATGTAAACTAATGTAAACTTCTCTTATTTCCTAAGTAGAGACTATATCTCCCACCTCTGGGTCCCAACACTCTTTGGTTTCCCTATTTATCACACATTAGAGAAGCTGGGAAAGGGTTAGTCTTCTCTGTAACTCCAACTCAACTATAAAGAACAACCTTTGATAAGGCCTTATTTTGTGTTTGTTGAGTAAATCTATAATGAAATGAATAACAATTGCAAGGTTTGGGAAAAACCCAAGACATCAGTTTTGAATCTGCCAGGGATTCAGGTAGGTTAGCAATTTTGCAACTGTTGTAGTTGTTAATTACATCTGAATCTTTTCTTCCTTTCTTTTTTTTTTTTTAAGATTTATTTATGCATACAAGCTGGGGTACAAGCCAGGGGCAAGGGGTGGTGAGAGGGTTCACCAGAGACAGAGTGGCGAGCAGAACAGGCAGATCGACAGAAATACACCGCTGAGGGGAACAGCGGGCGAGGCAGGACAGGTCTGCCGCACCATGTGGGAATCTCCCCAGCCAGGCGACGAACTCGTGCCAGGCGACGAACTCGTGCCACCGCCGTCAAAGCTGCTGACAGCTCTGCAGCACAGCACTTAACCGCTGTGCTACCAGGGAGCGCAATCTTTTCTTAAGCAACCACACCTCACCAAGATTATCTGAAGTGCTTTTGACTTGTTCCCACCAATAACTCATTCATTAAGTTCCTGTTGGTCTGCAGGGGTTGGGGGGGGAAGCATGATATCCTGTTCCTCTCTTAAGGACAGTTGGGAGCTGGTTGGCTGCTATAGAGGCGGTAAAGTTCTAGGTTCTTTTAATGTACCACAGGACAAACAAATGGGAAGGTTGTGGTGGGGAGTACTAATTTTAGCTTTCCTTCTTCTTGAATGAAACCCCATATCCATTAGCTTTATTCCCCATCCCACCCAACCATTACTTGGTCTGAAGCAGCCACTAATCTACCTCCTCTCTCTATAGATTTGCCCGTTCCGGATATTTCAAATAAATGGGATCATATAATACGTGTCTTCTTGACTGGTTTCTTACACTCAGGGCAATTTTTTCAAGGTTCATGCAATTTGTGGCATGTATTGCTAGTTAATTCCTTTTTGTGGCTGAATAATATTGCATTGTATGAATATACGTCATTTTATCTATTCATTCATCAGCTGATGGATATTTGGGAATTTGCAACATTTGTCTCTAATGAATAATGCTGTTATGAACATTTGTATAAAGTTTTTGTTTGGACATATGTTTCCGTTTCTCGTGGATATATAACTAGAAGTATAATTGCTGGCTTATATGATAATTTAATGTTTACTCTTTTGAGGAACCGCCAAATTGTTTACCAAAGTGACCAACTGATTTTACATTCCCATCTGCAATAGATGAAAGTTCTGATTTCTCTGTATCAGTGCCACACTGACTTCCTCTTTTATTACAGCCATCCTTAGGGGTGTGAGGTATATTTTGTGGTAGTTTTGATTTGCATTTCTCTGAAAATTAATGATGTTGAACTTCTTTTTATGCACTTACTGGCGATTTGTGTACCTTTAGAGAAATATCTACTCATATATCTTAGTTATTTTTAATTGGATTGCTTATCTTTTTATTATTTAGCTACAGAGTCCTTTATGTAGTCTAGATATGAGTCTGTTACAAACACATGATTTGAAGATGCCATCAGTTGCAGGACAAACATTTGAAATTTCTATGCAGTCCAACTGATCTATTTTTTCTTTTATCATTTATACTTAAGATGTTATGTGCAAGAAATCATTGTCAAATCCAAGACTACAAAGGGCATCCATGGTGGCCTAGGGGTTAAGTCTCAGTGCTGTCACTGCTACAGACTAAGCTGGGATCCGGCAAGGGAGCTAACCCATATGGTGCAAAGCAGACCTCTCCTGTCTCACCCACTGCTCCCCTTAGCAGTGTATTGCAGTAAATCTGCCTATTCTGCTCCCCACTCTGTCTCCAGTGATTCCTCTCATTCCCACCCCAACACCCCAGTTCTTCTACACACACACAAAAAAAATCCAAGACTACAAAAATATACTCCTGTGTTATATTCTAAAAACTTTATAGTTTCAGCTATTACATATAGGGCTGTGAGCCATGTTGAGTTAACACAACATGGTTTTAATATACATGTATTGATTAATTATCAACACATTTATAATTTCAGAAATATTAATTTTGGAATAATCTTCCTTCTTCCATTCAAAAACTTACCTTGTACCATGTACAACTGTCACTAGACAGGAAAGGTGGGTATGACACTATTACTATGTCAGGGAATTTATAACCTAAATAGAAACATACAACCTCCTGGGTAGTGTGATGAGGGACACAAATACTAGCTTTAGGCACAGCCAAGATACTTCTCAAACCAGAATTAAAAGACAGAGCACTTGAAGCCAGGGTAAATAGTTGTCACAGCCACGAGTGCCAAGAGGAGGAAGCACTGTACTGAGGCTGCAGTCAGTGGGGCACATAAGTGGAAGAAAAGATGGTCCCCAATGTGGGGTTCAGGGTGTTGGGAAATAGGGACGAGAGCATCTCAGGTGACTGACACAAAATGCACTGGAATGGGGAAGCACAAAGAGAATCGCTGGCACAGTAACATTGCCTGTGTGAGTGCGCAGGGTGGCACAGATAAGCCAAATGGAAAACCGCGCCCAGTGAGCAGCCCTGAGCTCCAGGCAACAGAACAACAACTGTGCTCTGTCTCGTGGGAAGGGGCATCAGGCACTCTGAAGCCACGTTTGGGGGTGTTAGGTTCATGCCAGAAACCACAGTGGTTTGAGGAAAGGCAGCCACTAGCGCTAGAGCTGATCACCGAGTCATAAAGTCATAAATTCTATGTTTTTTTCATTCCCTCTTTCGTCCCCTCATTGTAAAGAGGGAAGTGTATTTCTGCATAGCTAACTTTAAAAAGAAATCATTTATAAACTGGGCCCTTAGTGGGCTATTTAAGGTCCTCTCCTGTGAATAACCAAAGGAAACATTTAGAATGGCAAGCTTGAGACAGGAATTCCGCACACTTCATTGTGGTAAGTCAGCCCACCCAGTCTGACGGCCCAGCAGAGACCATCAAAAAATGGATTATTAAGGAAATACAATTAGGGAGCTACTAAATCCTCTCAAATGCAAGCAGAGCCTAATCCAGCCTGTCACTACACAGGCATCCACGGGATCACCCGTTTCTGCTCTACCACAAGCCAGCTATATTTAAACCATAATATTATTGTTAAGTCAGGTGATAATTTCAATTAACATGGAATAAATTTATTCAAGGGGAAAAGGGTTAAACCTGTGATTTAAGTGAGCAGAAATTTAATGTTTTATTAAGATTGATAGGGGAAAGGCAATCATTACAATTTAAAGGAAGTGGTTCCTGAATGACAATTTTGCTAAAATAAGTTTCATTCACATTTTTTGGAAGCATCAAAACAAATTCTATAATTGCCTTATTGAGTGCAGGCCAAGTAAAACTATGTTTTAAAAGAAAAGAGGTTATGACAAGGATCATATAATTTTAAATGGACAAAATATTTGCAGATGGGTGAGCCTGAGAATGTTTCAAAAGTACTACATTTAGATGCACAAGAATCCTCCTCCTCCCCACCCAACAGACTCTCATAATTGATGTGAAAGAGCAGTTTGAATGGGAAAAGTATCTGTGTTAAGAGTTCCTCTTTTGAGTAGGAAGTGTTTATATGGTGAGAATTCAAACAAATAAAAATAAAAGGGAATGGGGGGGGTCATCTGCTCATCACAAGTCCTATAAACGCACCTTCCCTATTCTCGCCTGTTTTCATCTTGTCTAACAGACAGCTGGAAGGGAGACTCAGTCCTTGCCTAAGTCCCCACCTAAACCAGGCCAGTTTTCAAACAAAAAGCTGCTTTTCATTGGAGATCTGAAAAAAAAAAAGCAGAAAGCAGTGGGTTGACATGTCCTCGCTTGAACTTAAAAAGCTTAATGAGTCTTGGTGCCCAAAAGCTCCATCTTCCTAGTAGTCATCAGGGAGGCCAATTGTGATTTAGCAGAAAGACAAGGGAGAACCCTACATAGAAGGCCTATCAAGTTCTGACCAGCCTGCTAAGGCCAAAATAAGTGAAGGCAAAAGAGACCCAAGTTTGCTGAGAGTTAGAAAAAGTGCGCTAGACAAAGAGTTCAGAGACACTTGTTCTACCGCCCCTAGTCTCCATCAAATCATCCATAAGGTGGGTAGCAGATCTGATTCAGGTTGCCTACCCATCAGGGGTGCTGAGAGGATTAAAAGAGGGACAGATCTGTGAATGTTGAACAAAGAAAATGGGGATCAGAAGGCACCAGTCTGGAGTTGCCAACAGCGCCAGTGACCAGGCGTCCCTTTCAGCGGAAGACAGTCCCAGACTTCATCTGTTGTTCCAGCTTCAAAATCCCCAGTCACTCACAAAAGTGTCTCATTTTAGTGACAGCCTGTGTGGTTGCTCCAGGAATAAGCTATTGGGTCAGACTAACTCATTTTTTTCAATAGTTGAGGAAAATATCGCATGCGGTTTATGGTCAATATTCTATCTTACAACAACCTTTTGAAATTATGCAAAAGCATGATCTGGACCTCAGGTTACTAGGTGGAATCATGAGCAGTTGACTGGAAGTTCCCAGAGATAGCTATTAATTAATAGGGTCTTCAGTGCATTTTTCTAGCACTGCTTGGCCCTTCCTCAAGCAGACTTCATGTAACACAGGCAACTGCCAGCTGCTTCAAAGTCTTCCTAGTTCCCTGCGTCCCATGGCACTTTCCTGGGTTTCCACTCATCTCCCTGACTGTCCTTTTGTGACCTTCTTTCTCTCACCTCTCACCCAGGGTAGAGACTTCCCTAGTTGAGGCCTTGCCTGTTCTTCTGGATGTGATCTTTCCTTCAGAGGGATTGTCATATCTCACAGCTTAACCTTGAGGCCAACAAAGGCTGGCAAGTTCAGTTTGAATAAGTTAAACCCCCACTCTCACTCCTCAGTTCCAGATCCAGTTCCCACCGGCGCTGGAGTCTACTCCCTGAATGGGCTGTCTATACCCTGGACCACCCCACCAGGGAAATCCTGACCTCTCCCCAGCAGAGACCCCTCCCACTTGCATCTGAGCCCCACCCTGCTTGTCATTAACAATAGAAACACTGAGGTTATTTTTTTAAGTATTTTCTTTCATTCATCTATACCCTGTACCAGATTCTGCTGATTTCTTCCAAATTCTCACTTCTATGGCTCTGGAGCTCAAACACCAAAATCCTCTCAATTACAAGTTTCTGAACAATCTTGACCCTGCCTCCTTCTCCCCATCTACCCTCATCTCATACCATTGTGTCCATGTTTTCTATATTTTGGCTAAGCAGTCTTCTTGAAATTCCTCCAAAACATAGAACTTCTATTTTTAGCAATTTCAAACATGATATTCTTTCATTCTAGAACCTGTTTCTTCACTTTTTCCTGGCTAATTTCCACTCATCATTCAGGCCTCTGCCTCAATAAAACTTCTTAAGGCAACCTGCGGTTTATGCTTCATATGAAGCCAGCACTGAGATTCCAGATCTGATCAGGGCACCTGTTACATGATGTACAATGCACTGGCCTCTCCAGTAGCTCACCATGCTATCAGGGGTTCCGAGGGCTAACTGGGTGAAGGGGGAGAAGTGCTCCACTGCCAGGCAGATCTCTGTACACACCAAACGTAGCAAACTCTTTCCCACGGCCAAACTCTTCCACCTCAGCCTATTCTTATCTGAAGTAAAATTCAGTTGTAACATCGCCCCAATAACTGTTTCCCAAACTACAACAATCTCCCCTTATTTGACTTCATGCTGAATCTCAGAGATTAAATCTCGGTCACTTATGCATTTACTCACACACTGGCTTAAACTATAACCTAACTGCTCTGTGTGTGTGTTCAATTCCCAAGCACATTATAAAACTCTTGAAATCAGGGAGCAAGACTTTGATTCCCTTTTTATGCCTCTCAGTGCCTAATTTGTGGTTGTGCAGAACTTGGGCAATATCCAACTACTTCTCCATCTAACAAAATGGTAACAATGTCAAGCTACGCCATCAACTCCCAACCCAGCATAAGAGACTAATACATATCTGCACAACCACATCTCATGCTGAAATCAGGACAAGAATCCAAGGCAAGTCCTCCTTCTTAGAATAAGCAGCTCATTCATCAGTGGTGACATAAACAATATTTGCCAACAGATCTCTTATCTTCAGAAAATTATTTCAGCAACATTAGGGCTGAAAAAAAATCCACTAAGACATTCTTAATTAGTCACTTATTTACAGACTAACATTCTCAGACTTTGCATTCCATGAAAATGTGTCTGCACAACCAAACCTGTAAGTTCATCTCTATGACTACCAGGAAGATGGAACTTTGATGGAGAGTCTTACACATAAAGAAAACAGACTTCCACCCTTTGATCACCCAGTGCTCAGACTGAGGTAATTTCTTACATAAAACTGTGTGTGTGTGTGTGTGTGTGTGTGTGTGTGTGTGTGTGTGTGTGTGTGTGTGTTGGGGATGGGGGTGGTGAGGAAGAAAAGAAGAGGCAGAGAGAGGGGGAAGGGGATGATGGAAGAGGAGGGGAGGGGAGGCACTGGGTCACTGGATTGCAGAGGAAAGACAAGAGAAGTAGAATAGGGGGTTGGGACATAAGATAATATTGGCCATGATAGCTAAAACTGGGTGAAAGTTAAAGGTCACTGATAATCAGGTAGCTTAGGCAAAAACCTCACTACAAGTCTCAATTTATTCCACAAGTAACAGATACGTTATGTGCCAGACCAGTGTCCAGTGAGGGAAACCCAAAGGTAGATAGAAGGGGTCTTCAGGAAGCTTTCAATCTGGTGTAGGCAGCAGATGTGGGTGGGGTAAAGAGGTCGACCACTGTTAGATGTGCTAAAGCAGATAAGGCACCGATAACCAGAAGCCAAATAGGTACCCACTCACTCCACTGGAGGGTTCCAGAATGGCTTCCCAGAGTAGAAATCACAACAGTTTGAAGGGAGCAAGAGGAAATGACATCATCACAGAGGTCAAGGTTACTGTTTTCAAAACAATCACTCTGGGCTCAAGTTCTGCGTGCCAGAGCTCATTATTCACAGATGGTCAGGTCTATAAGGGACCCAAACTTTCTTGCCCAGCTTTTGATCACAGACTAGGCAAGAGGAGGTAGAAAGTAAATCCAAACTCGTTCATCCCGTGGCTTGTTGACAGCCCCAGGGAAAAAGTTGACAAGCACACAGTGACAGAGCTGCATTGACAGAGCTGCATGACTACGTCATACTGATAATTGACTTCAGGCTTATTTCCAAGAATAATAATGAGCACAGCTAGTCATCCTGAGTGCCAACCAAGCACCAGACAGTGCTGAGTGTTTTACAATATTCTCTCGCTGGAATCTCTCAGGGATTATATGAGGTAGTAATTTCCCCATCCCATAGATGAAGGGAGAAAAGTTAACATTTAAGCACCTGCTACATTCTAAGCACTAAACAAAGAGTTTTAAAGATACTATCCATTCATCCAAAGCTCAGAACAACTGTATAAACTGGTACAGTTTTCTGCTTTTATAGATGAGGAAATTGAGGCTTAAGAGTTTAGGTAACTTGCTTAAGGATACACAAGAGGGAAATCCAGGCTTTGGACTGCCTGGTAGTTGAACCATGTTTAGTCACATTTTGTGACTGTTTTGGTCTAATGCACTATTGATAGGAATCAACCTAAGGTTCCGAAAATCCCTTCACTTTCCACTGTATTCTCTCATGAAAGGATTCAAACTGGCTTTAGCTGTATATCTATATCTACATACCTTTGGACAGTAATGAAAGAAAGAAAAGAGTAGGGGGAAGAAGAGAAACCAAACTATAGAAAAGAAAGGAAAGCATATTCCTGCAATGCAGTGTGGTGACTATTATCATTTTGTATACTAGCTGTATCTCTTTTTGTCTGTGCCTCTTTTTTCCTGAACCATCTGCTTCTATTTCCAGGATAGATGGGCAATAATTACATTATTCTTGTAATTTTCTTTCTGTAAGTTTGAAACTTTTCAAAATAAAAAGTGAGGTGGGGCGAGACTTATAGAGCAACTCCTGTGAAAATCTTTTTAAGTTATTTGATTTACCCAAAAAGCATTTTGCATAAACTCAATTACTTAACTTTACAAGGGCAAACAATTTACATAGAAAATTACCTACACAGTCTTTATGGGCTGGCAAACTTATTCTGTAAAGACCAGAGAGTAAACATTTTAGGCTCTCTGAGCCACATACAAACTCTTGTTTTGTTTTATTTGCACCTCTCTAAAAAAATTAAAACCTTCCTTAGCAAGGAGTCCAGCACTGAAACAGCCAAGGGCTATACTATGCTAACCCATGACAGAGATGAAATTCCATGGAGTTCTGTATGAAAAATAAAATTATATTCAGGAAAACAAGTCGGAAACTTTCCTCGCTGGAATTATTTCAGAACAGGCTGACCTGGGTGCTGGGAAGCACGTGACACCATCGACTCCATGCTGAGAGAAGCTTCTTTGGGGCATGGTTCTCTGCAGCCTTCCTTTCATACCCGTACATCCTCAAGGACATGACGTGATATTCAGAGACCCTTCTAACAACATGATTCTTGTCACACATTCACAGCTTTGTCACTTTTGACCTCAGACCTTTAATTTAATGTTCAACAGAGGACCAACATCATCTGAGGATTTAACCTCCAAAAGTTCAACTACACACACTTGGCAAAAACAACAGTGGAAGAGGAGGACAATTACCAAAAAACAAACAAACAAACAAACAAAAAAACAGATCCACAGTTCATTCTATTGGGCACCTACACTTCATTTCACACTTGCTATTATTGTAAGTTAAGTATTTATGCATAACTATTGCTGTATACAAGGCGTGCTAATGCAAAGCCATGTGCACTGCACTTCCTAGGCGAAGTGAAAATGGGTGATACTGATGCCACTCAATTTCCATCTCCCATGCTGCCTGTAGGTTTCAGTCTTTTCTATCTCCTGTCTCTGAGGTTCATGCCACTCCTCATCTCCATCTAGTTTTGATGGCTCTATCTAAGAAAGCTGAAGTGCCTTCGGTTCACCACGCCTTCTGTCCTCTCTGTCTCTGAACTCTCTCAGGCGTCCATTTGCACTGAAATTGTCTTTTTAAGAGAGACCACCAATTTCCAAGGCCACCAACCCCATGTAGTCCTTCCTCATCCTCTATCCTGTTGGGACTTGTTTTCTGGCACCAATTTTATGCCCCCAGCTCTACTACCTCTCTCCCCAAGCCCTTCCACGCCCATCCCCGCCAAACACACACACTCAAAAGCAGTTGTTTTTCTCTCCCATTAAAACCCCAACCAGTCCAGGCACAGGACTGGTTAAACACAAAAGCTTATGAATCAGACTTTCTGATTTTAAAAACTCTTTTATCTCTTATACATGTGACCTTTACCATGTTATTTAAGCTTCCATGCCTCAGTTAACTGCTGCTCTAAAATGAGGGTGATAACAGTCCTTCTAGGCCACTGGTAAGTGTGGAACCAGGCTGGTAAGAGGAAAAGCAGACTCCAGGCTCTGGAGATGCCCTTTTGTTTCATGAGACATATGATTTTTTTTTTCAGACTCATAACTCAGAAATTTTTAGTGAACGAAGAGCACGGTCTCGCTCCATAGTTGCAACCAATATTTAGAGCTGATCCAGCTTAGACAAAAAGATGAGTTTGTTGAACAAAAGGGACAACTCATGGATGCTATTCATATATATGCCAACTGGGGTCATAACACACTTAGAAGACACCATCTTGGCTTGTGTTTTGAATAGCACAAAGTTGAAAGCCCCAAATGGGGTTTTAAGAAAAGTCTATATATTATCAAAGTCCCAATTTAAGAAGAGCTTAATTTTGCTATTTTCAAAATCTGAAATTTCAAAATTTGAAATAATCCAGTATTATTTATTTACTGGAAATGGATCATTATTTAATTAATCTTAATTAGATTCTTTGTTGAATATGTAAAATACTCATTGGGAGGGTAAATTCCACTGTGGGTGGGAACCCTGAACAGAAGTGGCCCTGGAGCTAGGTGCAGCTCTGATTTCTGGCAGAATTTGTAAGTCCACAGCTTTCTGCTCAGCCTCATGCTGTCTCTGGGTTGAAGATCTCACCTTCCCGGTATCGGACTTACACAGCTTCTTCTCTTTGAGGCAAGTAAGCATCAGTGAGATGTTCACACAACTGATACCAATTTTAATAGAGGAGGCAATGACAGATTTCCAATATGTTCTACACAGAGGAACTAGATTGGGGGACAGAGGTAGCAAGCCACTGCTAGTGGCTTCAAGAAAACTCCCCTCTCAGATCTTCCAATTAGGAGGACCATTGTGGTCCCAGGAGAGTGCAGGCTCACAGTTTTCTCACGTGCTGACTGCAGGGCTTTTGCTGGAGCTCAACAGCTTTCGAGGCCACCTTCAGTAAGTTAGCATCTGGGTACTGCCATTTCTGTCACCAGCACCTGGCTTTGTGACACAGCAAGAACCTTCTCCTTTTTCTTTTTAATCCTGGGTTCAGCTGCTGAATACATCTGCTTACACATGGTCTTTCTAGAATACATAGCAGATCAGGAATATCTGCCAAATCTTCTCACCAGAACAGGGTTTCAGCTGCATTGGGGTTGCCTTTTCTTAGGGGTTTTGGCCTTGGCCTTGTTAATCTTGCCATCAGCATCATCCTTCTAGCCTTCAGATTTTTACTATTTAGTCTCCGCCTTCTCAGCTTTTTCACCCACAGTCTTGCTAGGTGGGAAAGAGAACTAAGGCTCCAGTTCTGGTCTATAAACGATCATGGGAGGTTTCTAATCCTGTATTTTTTAATGCTGCTACATGGATGACAGGTATAAGTTAGAATTCCTTAATCATCAGCATCCATAAAACTCCCTTAGGTTCTAGAGAGTGACACAATCTTAGGCCTGCTCACCTGCTCTCCAAAGACAGTTGTTTATTCGAACCTGAGTGGATCACTGTCTAGGACCCATCATTTTCCTGAGACCCTTCAAACTGAGCCTGTGCCATTAATCAGCTCTAAACCTGAAAGTCTCCTTCCTTGCCAGATTGCCTTTGGGATACAAGTGCCAAAGACACAACTGCTCATCTCAGGCTATGACAACCCAGTAAACTCACCTTGAATCAAGCCCACCAAGCCCTCCCTCCATCCAAAGCAGGAGAGGGAAACTTTCCATTGATTCTGAACTTGATTTGATTCAGCTCCTGGTCGTGCTTCTGTTTCCGTGGCTCAGCATATCCCGCTTTTAGAAATTTGCTTGCATCTGATTTCTCGGACTGCTGACCCAGCTTTTACTCCTACGCTCAGGTGCAGAATGGGGCTACTGGTTTTCTTTGCCTCAGGCTACCAATGCAGCTCATCCCACCCTAGCAAATTCTTTGCCAGGGCTGCCAGGTGGAATTCAGAGGAGAAGCTAGGCCTTGATTTGATCTCCAACTCCAAAATGCATGCTCCTTCAAATCCACCTGTGGATCTAATTCTCTGAGGAGAGGATTTAGAGGAGGACGCATCTGTCTTGGGCTTTGTCTCGCCTTCTGTCTACAGTAACATGTGTCACCTTTTCTGCTCTGGCCAGGTCTCTCCACTTTACCCTCAGGTATCAGTAGACTAAGCCCTTTATTTATGTAAAGAAGCACCTGGCTTTAATTCATGCCTCTGTGTTGTCTAACCATAATGTCTGCTAATCCTGGCCTGGACCTAAAACACCCACCCTCTCCACCCCTAAATAACCCAAACACTCATTAATATGTTGTAAAAGATTAATGTGTAGCGCCACTGCACACATAGGAGCGTCCACCCCTCCTCAACATCTTCATCTAGGTGAGAAACAAATCCTTTGTGTCCCTAGATTGAGATCCTCTCTTCAGGGAAGCCCGTTTAGTCCACAGTAAGGTGAGCAGTATTAGGCTCTCAGATTTAGTCCCAGGAATACAGTGGAGAGGTGAACATCTATGACGATCTTTGGGGAAAATGTCAAGTGAACAAAAATGGATATGAAGACCCACTCGAACTTAGGGCACAATGCTCCTAAGTTAGGTCTGATTCCAGTTACTATCAAGAGAGGAAGGCTAAGCCCAGAATCACTGGAAAGGCAAGTTCAGAAACACAGGGCGGGTGTTTGGAGCCTGTCTGGGCTTATCTCCGGTGAGATGCTAAACTAATTACGGTTTACCTAGAGGTGAGCTCTGATGAAGACTGAATAAAGGGGGAAAAGGTGACGAAAGAAGTAAAGTGTGAGAAGAGGGCAGAGGCTCCATAGGAAGGGAGATAGGAAACACTAATCAGAGGATGCAAACTTCTCCTTGAACAAAGAAGGGCAGTGGGAAGCAGCCAAAAATAAATAATTAAGTAAATAAAAGACACTGACATGAACAAACTGTGTTGAAAGGTTTTGCATAACAATAATTTGTAAAGTATTATTTAATTTTTTCAGATACCTTTATCACATTATCCCCCTGAAATTTACAAATAATTTATGAAATAGAGATGAGTTATTTAAGTTTTTATTACCACTTAGAGAGAGAAAAATGAGGCTTGAGGAGACTAAGTGATTTACGGGGTGAAGTAAGGTTTTGAGGTAGTAGTTTTCAGGTGCACTCTGGACAAACATTGGTGGGCCCAAACAATACTCTGGAAGACACCAAAATAAATGCCTTTTCGGTGTGACTCCATTTACATCAAGTTGAAGATAAGGCAAAGTAGAGGCTATGGTGATAGAAATAAGAACACCTGTTTTCTAGGGGGTCAAGACCCACTGAACTTTCATTCTATCTTGGATTGGGGTGTACGATACATGCATATATACATAGAGCTGTCAAAATGAGTTGTTAGGAGCTGTGCATTTTATGCATGTATATTTCATCTTAATAAAAACATAAATCTTTATCTAAATTATCGAAGCAGGCCTCCATAGTGGCCTAGGAGTTAAGTCTCAGAACTATCACCGCTGCAGGCTGAGCTTTCCTGGCCAGGGAGCTAACCCACACGGCGCAGCAGACCTCTCCTGTCTCACCCGCTGCTCCCCTTAGCAGTGTATTTCAGTAGATCTGCCTGTTCTGCTTCCCATTATATGTCTGGTGAATCCTCTCACCCCCCACACCTCTGGCTTACACCCCAGTTCTTCTATGAAAAATAAAGAAATAATTGCAGAATCTATTAAATAAATTCAAAATTTGAAATCTTGAACATTATTACAGATGTTCATCCATCCCTAAGTATTAGGCTCAAGCTTATTTTGTATTAGAATGACTTTACAGAAATCTCTTGAATCCATATAATGGCAACATTCTGTAACAGAGCCCAGGTTCAAATCATAAAGTTTAAACATTGTAGTTATTGTTCACATTTGAATGTAAATGTGAACAAATTAAATACATTCAAAACACCTCAGTGTAGTAAACCCAGTGAGGAGGAATGTTACCTAGCACGCTTTAAGATGTTGTAAGTAAACAGAACCACTGTTTTCATTTGGCACAAGCTGCTTTTGCTGGGATGGGGGGCAGGGAGGCAGAAATCTGCTACTCTATAATTCATTCCATAACCTTCTAGTTATCTGGGCCCAAATTCCTACATTATAAAAATTGGCCGGAGTTAAGTAATAGCTGCCAACTGCCCCCTCTTTATCCAGTTTGAAACTTGCCATAGTCTCCACCATACCCTATTGCCACCAAGACACTCTCATCTACTTATATTGGTGCTCAGCCCAGAGATATTTTCTTTAATTTCGGACACAAATTGTAAATAAATTGACAGCAAAGCACTGGAAATTTTACAGACACACTTAATAGCACGAATATATTTTCTTGCACAAAGCCAACTGAATATTGGCTATACTTACTCGCAGAGAAGAATTCCATTTTCTAGCCCTGTACGAAAATCTTTATCACCAAAACTTCTGCCGGTTACTTGCTGAAAAAGAAAAAGAGACCTCATAAATTTCTACTCTAGTCAGGAAGCTCAAAGATTTTTAAAAAAAAAAATATTCCAAAGCCTTTAAATACTTGGTGGCCTCCCAGGAATGGGGAAAAACTGCTCAGTCTGAATTTCCTTTGTCTGAGTAGCTTTGCTTAGATCAGCTCATCTTAAATTTAGAACATTTCTTTGAAGATTTTTTTCTTATCTACTACCTCAGAAATATCTGTTGCTCCTGATAAGGATATTACTTTTGGGGTTTGGCCACTGCCGCTTTCATCCCAAGCATCCAAGTCACACACACTTTAAAAAAAAAAACAAACCTGTGGAAAGAGCCACTAGAGGATAAAGTATCTTATCAAATCATTAAAAGGACAGAGGGAGGAAGGACACAGACTCGTAACTTCAAGACACTAACATCAAGAGGGTAATATTAAGGCCAAGATCCATAATAATGTGCTGAAAAAGGAGAAAAATCAAAGTTGGGAAGGTATGGACTGTTTGACAGCACAGAAGAAGGGAAAGATGAAAATTCAAGAACATTCTATTCTTCCTGCAAATACTGCTCTCCACACCCTGCTGAGCCTTTCCCATCTGATCAAATAATCCTTACAACTCCAGCCTTGCACTTGTTCAGCCCCCAAATCTGAGTCATGCTCGACTCCCATCTTTCACTCCCAATCACACCCATCAACAAATCCTGTTGATTCTCCTTTCAGAGTTTAGCCAAAATCAATCACTTCTCATTCCACTCTACCACATTACTCCAAGTTGCTGCCTAGATAGTTCAAGAGTGTATTGGCCGGTCTCCCTGCTTCCACCTTTGCTTCCCTTCCATCTTTTCTCAACAGAGCAGCCACTTCCTGTTGTGAAGTGTGAACATGCCACTGTTCTACTCAAAACCCCCAGTCTCTGCCCATCTCACTCATAGTCAAAGCCAAAGTTCCTACAGTTCCCTAAAGGTATTCAACAAAGAAACGAAAAGTCCAATAGCAGGGCACGGATGAAACTACTGACATCACCAGGATTTTAAGGGTGGGCTTGCACATACATACCTTACCATTCCAGTGAGTAGTGACAGTGGCAGTTTTGTTACCAGCTATGCCCGGAGTGCCTTTCAGGAAAGCATGATATGACACCAGATTTTTCCCTCGCTTTACGGTTTGCATCCATTCACTTTCATGACTAACCAAAGTATTTGTTAAAGGCACATGCTATCAGGGTTAGATTAAAATAGTCATGGATGAATAATTCACCAAACCTCAGTGGTTTTACAGAAAAGACAAAGCTCTCATCTACCTTAGCAATTCAACCAAAACCAGAAGCAAAACACATCATAATGTGTCATCACACTATTTTATGCAAGTAATTATTGAGTAAATTCATCTGTGTTCAATTTTCTTCCCATGGAACTAAAAGATAACTATATTTCTCAGTTTGTCCATGTTAGGGACACTGCACTAACCCATTCAAATAACTGAAATATATAGGATTTTTAAAAAACCCAGTCTAATAAAGAAAACCACATGGCTTTATGGTAACATTTTTATGATGTGCTTATAATATAACCCATTGCATATCACAATGCTACATTTGCTAATTATTTTGTTACCACTGTTATTATATAATTGCTATGAACAGTCAAAAAGCTGCCAAGAATCAGTCTCTCAGCCTGATCATTACCATTTATACACATTGTGTTTCAGACATATTTTAATTAATCTTCAGTTGTTTTTTGAGCACAATCTGTTAGACAAACTGCAGTTACCTAAGAAACTACAGATCTGAAGAAGATTTTAAATAATGTTCACAACCCTATCAGAATGATCTTAAGAGGAGATTGCCTCAATTAACAAAATAATAGTCAGTGGACTCAAGCAACTGAAAAAAATGTGAAATTTAATAGATTTTGAGTTAACTTTTGAAGGGCAGGGACATGGCTCTAAATTGTTGTATAAAAACAGGCTGTTTCAGAAGGTTGTGATTTCCTCCTACACACTATAAATGAAAATCATACCCCTTTAACTTCCTGAAGAAGATTATGTGAAATTTGTTATGCTTACTTCTCTTCTGATCATGTTTGACTTATTTAACAAGAAGAACATTCCTGCATATTTTTCTACCTTAATTGGAAAATAAAGCAGAACAGAATTGCTCTTATTTTCACCTTTATTGAGAAATAAATCTGCTATTTATGTCTCCTTCATGGGGTTGGTAGAAAAGTCAAATTAAAATTCTATGGAAACTCTTTGCCAACAATCACACATTATGCTCATCTAAGTCAGGATTAGCAATCACCCATCAAGCATCCACTGGATACCTATTCCATGCCAGGCAGTGTAACAAGCGTGAATGAAACCCGAATAACAAGATCTAGATCCTATCCAATGGGAATCCACAATGCAGGGGAAAGATAAAACATTACAATAGAGTATGTATTGTAAGAGAAATATGGATAGAGAGCACAAAAGCATAAATGAGACAATTAACACAAAGCAATTAACACTGCCTGACTGAAGAAACAGATGGATGATAATAGTTTATATTTCTATAGCAATTTCATTATACCCTCTCTCTTCTTTATACATGCTGGCTACATATTAACTTATTTATTCCTGATCACAACCTGATAAGGTAGTTATGGTTATTATTATTGCCATCATAAAGTCAAGGAAACCTAGATACAGAGAAGTTAAAGGACTTGCCTGAGAGCACAAAGCTAGTGAATAGCAGAGCCTGACTTAACTACTGGTTGTGCGACTGTAGAGTTTATCTGCGTAAAGGGATGAGTGACATCTGTTTAAGTTCGCCAAGTAAGGCCTGCGAATGGCTGACATTGGAGCTGGTATGAAGGAGGAGAAGGGAGATCCCCAAGGAAGCGGATGGAGTAGGGCATTCTGGGCAGAGACAAAGACCTGTATAAAGGCTTCTTTAAGCAAAGAGGGAAAATGCTAAGGGCAGAGCACAGGGAAAAGCAAGTGTGGAGTTGAGGGTGGTAGGAGATGATGGAGTAAGACTGGCCCAGATGGTCAAGGGGCTGTGGTTCAGAACTGTGGGTTATACTTGATCCTGAAACAAAAGAGACGCCCTAGAAGATGATCAATCATTTTCCCCATTTCCTATTACTTCCACACTCCTGAAGAGTGAGACCCAAATGATATTTTGCCTGTCCTCTCAGGTAGTTCCTCATGGACTCGCCCATGTCCATTTTCAAGCCACTGACCTTGCTGTTGGAAGTGCCGAGTCCTTTTCCCCCCATCTTTACACACAGTCCTTTTACCTCTGTCTTTACATTACCACACCAGGTCTCACCTCTCAGCAAGATACCTGCAGCAGCCGCTTTTGTGGTCTCTCTGCTTCCAGCATGGCCTCCTACAAGCCACTTCCCACACAGCATCCAGGAATTATTCTAGAAATATCTCTGGTGTCCCTTCACACAACACCAGAACAAAGCTCAGGATATACACACAACCCCTTCATTTTACAACTGAGAAACTAATATCCTCCAAGTAGGTGACTTGCTTACAGTCATACAGCCAGTGAGCAGCGAGGACAAGACGAGAACCAGTTCTCTGTTATTCAAGCCTAGGCTCCCCTGCTCCGCCACTCTGCTTTCTGAAGGTGCGGCTTCTTTGTGTCACTTACATGCTAAACTTTCTTTAATAACTATACTACTTCTACCTACTTAGTTTGGGTTGGCAAAGAATCAGCACAGAAGTCCAGGCTTGAGGTTATTTAATCAACAGTATCAGACAACGATCCTCTCCAGCACAAGCTCTGAGTGCTTAATATTGAGGATAATAAAATGCAATCTGCAGAATCCATTTATATTTTCATCATGTCATCAGAAAACCAGAAGGCGCTGTTTATAGCCACAGATTGACAGACTCTACTAAAAAAAAATCTAATTAAGAATACAGGCAATGCTCAAAATCACCCGGGGAGCTTTAAATCCTCTACTCGAGCCATTGTATGCTCTAGGTGCAGAAAATGGGTCAATACAGGGATGTGTGAGTGGGTTTAGCATTAACTGTGTTTGCACATCCTCAAGCTGTTCTTGCCTTACGAAGAGACAGAACAGACGCTGCAAAGACAGACAACACCAGACATATGCTTTAACACCACATAAAGTGTTAGTGACTGATTTAAGAGCAAAGAAACAGAAATATTCAGAAAGAAAATGGGCTAGCGGAGTGTTTCTGGGCTACATGTGTGTTGTTTCCATTTCAATCAGCAGAGAACTGCTTCAGTCACGGTACTATTTTTACCTGGGTATCATGTTGCTCCTTAAATAAATAGTTTAGTTCTGGGATAATCAATGTGTGTTGCTTCCATCCAGCCCTCAGCACAGTAAAGTACAAAGCCTCTGAATTAGGCTAAACTCTAGGTATGACACTTAGAAGCTATGTGACACTGGACAAATGGCTTCATTTCTCTGAGTCTATTCTCACCTCTTTAAAGATAGTTGTAGGAACATTTTACAAGATTGTGTGAGTTTAGAAATCATAAATGGGGCATTTCATACTTATTGAGTGTGCTATTTAATAGTGACTGGAGGTTTTATTAGTTTTTTTTTTTTTTTTTTTTTTTTTTTGCCCAAACTTCCAATCTAAGGATAGGAAAAACTAAAACTGGTGTGTGTAAATAAAGTGGTTGGAATTTTTGAATAGAAATACTGCTCAGGAGAAAGAGAGTACAGTGGGGTCCACCTTGCCACCTCACTAATGGACCTGAGTTTATAGATGTTGAGTGCAAAATCCCACAGGGATGCCCAGGAGATAACCTGCTGTATGCATCTGGATGCAGTTGGATTCCAGAAGACTGTGAAGAAACAGGCAAATCCAGAATATGACACATTTTCTGAAAAAATGTGCTGATGTTGCTAATGTTTCAAAATATTCATGATAAAATGTTATTTGGGGCTGGGTTTAAGATGGGAATGCAAACTGGTCCAATCACTATGGAAAGCTCTATGGCAGTTCCTCAAACTGCTAAAAATGGAGCTCCCATATGACCCAGGAACACAACTTCTGGGAATGCACCCCTATGTTTATTGCAGCACTGTTTACAATAGCTAAGATATGGAAACAACCCAGATGCCCAAAAATAGATGACTGGATCAAGAAGATGTGGTACATATACGCAATGGAATACTA
The DNA here is from genome assembly GCA_004024925.1 of Scalopus aquaticus. NCBI lineage: Eukaryota > Metazoa > Chordata > Mammalia > Eulipotyphla > Talpidae > Scalopus > Scalopus aquaticus. Next base: position 64,059 of record PVIJ01008712.1, read on the forward strand.
TTCAGCAGTCAAAAAAGATAAACTCATGCAATTCTCAGCAACGTGGATGGAACTAGAAGGGATCATGCTCAGTGAAATAAGCCAGAAGGAAAAAGAAAAATATCGGACGATTTCACTTACAGGAGGAATATAGAGGAAGGAGAATCAAATAAGAGATTTGGAGGAGAAAATAACAACAATAAAAAATAAAAACAAAAACTATCAGGCAACCATAAATGAGAGATATTCAGCGTGGGAGGGGGAGGAAAAGGGCTTAAAACAGGGGAGAAAAGAGCACAAGAGACTATGGGGATGGTTCACGGGTGAATTGGTGGTGGGTAACCTATGGGGAATACACAATAATGTAAAAGATATAAATAAAAAAATCATTTAAAAATTTTTTAAATAAAATAAATAAATCTTAAAATAAAAAAAATAAAGTGATTCAGCAGCCCAGGGAATGTGCTACAATCAACAACCCGTCCAGTGCCTTCTGGTATATTTCCAGAAGCACTTTTTCATATTTGTTTTCATGAGACTGTTATTTACCAGCCCCTTACCGGTCACTTCACTGACACGCAGTCCACCTGCTTGCTAAACAGAAGCAGTGTTTGCCAGCCATCCAATGCGCATGACGTTAGCACTGAGAATAGGCAGGAAGGAGGGGTCGAGCCCCTGGGCTTCCTGATTTTGGGTGAAGAATTGGTCCTAGAGGCGCTGCCAAGTACACTGTGTCCTATGAAGGTTGTAAAGCTGTCTGAAGACCTGATCAATTTCATCATTTGACAGTCTAATAACTGCATAATTTTTAGCTAAGAATCCAAAGTAACCACAAAACTATTGTACTTTATCAGTGTTTGGCATTTAAAAAGCCTTCAAAGTCAAGTCAGACAATTACCAGAATTTACACAAACAAGTTATTAGATTACCGAACACAAATAAAACATGGTGTAATGCTCATTATAACGACAGGAAGATAATGCTTTAAATAGCCTATACTTTAAAAAGGAGATATGATTTGGGGGCAACACAATGTTAAAGAAAAGCAAGAAAGTGATCAAAGTAAAGTGAGGAGTGATTTTCAGGAAGGAGGGAAGGAAGACAAGGATGGGTTTCCACAGTGGCAAAAATCCTACTTCTTGATTTTTTAAGGACAAGTTTATTAGGAAAAGGTGAAAAAAGAGAAGTAACTGCATAGTCACAGGTGGCACAGGTGGGCAGCTACTTTTTGATTTGCAGCTTTCTCCTGATACAGTGATTACAAGACTGTCACCTTCGATAATTAAACAAGCTTCCGATTTGTTTTTATGTGGTTTTTATAATTATGTTAAATATTTTATAATTAATGAGAATTTAAAGGGAGGCTGGGAATACATAGGGTAGCCTTTAGAGTGGCTCAATAGCATTTGTTCCATCTCATTAGTAAACCTCATTAGTAAGTAAAACCATTTCCACTTGGTTATACTCAGACAAAGATTGAGCAGTGAGCAAATACCATTTAAAATTTCTTTTCATTTGAAAGGTAACAGAAATATACTTTCATCTAATAATATCCCTCCAGCCCACTACTGAAGAGGTATCTGAGTCCACTCATGCCCAATGCAGAGTATATTTAAAACAAACGTTTGACTGTCAAAGGGGCCAATGTGCTATTTGCTTTTGGAGAATAAAAACATATATCATCTTCTGAGAGCCTGCCATGTGAAGACTCAAAGGGTGTAACACGGTATCCCTCACCCCATCTTCTATCAATGGTTCTTTGTTTGAGTCATACAGTTGTCTGGAAACACCTAGTTAGAATTATTCAAAATCCAAAAGTCAGGACAATTGAGTTCTAGCCCCAGTTCTTCTTTTTTAAGATTTATTTATTTATGCATACAAGCTGGGGTACAGGACAGAGGCGTGGGGCGGCGAGAGGGCCCACCAGAGACAGAGCGGGGAGCAGAACAGGCAGAGTGACGGAAATACACTGCTGAAGGGAGCAGGGGGCGAGGCAGGAGAGGTCTGCTGTGCCATGTGGGAATCTCCCCGGCTGAGCGTCGAACCTGCGTCGCCTCTGCCAACAGCTCCATAGCGCAGCGCCCAAACACTGCACCACCAAGGAGGTCCATCCCAGTTCTTCTAATGACCAAGGGCTTCCGGCAGATTACTTCATTTCTCTAGGCCTCAGATAACTGCAAAAATCTACAGTCCCTCAGGGCTCAGGGGCTCTGAATGCTCTTCCACCCTGGCCTTTCGCCTGCTGTTTCAGCGGGAATAGCAGCAAGCATCATTTATGGAATCTTAACTGACTCACTTGCTACTCAGGTTCCCAGCATGTCTATCGCTCGCTGCTACCATAGTTGCTTACACAGGCTGTGCCCTGGACAGGGGCAGCCATCAGAGGAGGCAATTGGGGGCTAAAGTCGGCCTGAGCTCTCTTTGTCAAACCATGCAAAACCTTCTGAACAAAGAGTCCTGTTTTCCTAGCCACTGTCTGTACCCAAGACCATAGAGTTCACCCGAGAGTGTTTTTTCAGGTTGATGAGAAGATGTTCAATGGGGCCTCAAGGGTCCTGATATGTACTGTTAAGAGTCCTGTTCCCCAGATGAAAAAATGGAAGAACAGACCAATGAGTTCACACAGCTAAAAGAAGGCAAAAACAGGACTCTAGGCTGGGCGGACTGCTCCTGGCCCAGCTCCGAATAAGGACGCTACAGTGCCCCATGTCTGTGTTCCTGCTGATTTCCCCCTTCTATCAGTTGTGTTCGAAACAATGATTTCAATTCTCATTTCTTCTTCTTCTTCTATATATGTCTTTTACTCTAAATGTGGGTTAAGAAGATATATCCCTAAGTCCAGAAAATTGTCCAAAAGTCTGTATAGTTATTGCCAAGTCACTCAACACCCCAGGGATGAAATAATAACAATCTTTGTGATGTCACTGGATTTTTATCTTGTATTTTAAAAACATCATAAATACCCAAAGAATTCAATTTGAAATAATCCTATATGCAACTCGATCTGCTATGGAATTAAAAAAAAAAAGATCCATTAATGGGGCATGGAGAGGATAGGACAGATGGAAGATAAGGATGTTTCATTTAAGGCCATTAGGCATTTCTACAACAACAACAAATCCTTACTTATCTTATCCTTGTTCTTAAAACTTACACATAATGTATTACGGCAGGAAATCTGTTCTTGTGGCTGGTTTGTGAAAAAGACAGAAGATGGTAATCCCAGCCCACTAAAATGCCATTTAATTCTGGGCCTCATTGACACCGAGTATGGTGCCCTCAACAGATGAAGCAGCTGCCATCTTGGCTTCAACAGCAGTAAGCCATCCTCAGACCTGGGATTTAGTTCCCCTCACGTCTCCTTCCACAAACAATGTCCACATCAAGAAGTAATGAGTCCTGTCTCCAGGGTGTTACAGGAAAAAAAAAAAAAACTATTAAAAAAATAGTATAACACTGTACTACCCCAGGAAAATAAAAGGAAAAAACCAAGAAGATTATTCCTTATAAATTTACTTCATGACAGTCACGTTTACCCACAACCGGATTTCCACCCATAAGTCATCTTAGAAAAACTTCATCAACCAAAAGACTGGAGAAAGGAAGAAAGAAAAAACATTTTAAAGCTAACTGTTCTACCGTGAGAACACAAGCTACTTTCTAAGAGGTACTCAATTATACATTTTTTAAAGATTTATTTATGCATACAAGAACTGGGGTGTAGGCCAGAGGTGTGGGGCATGAGTATTCACCAGAGACAGTGTGGGGAGCAGAACAGGCAGATTGACCGAAATACACTGCTGAGGGGAGCAGCGGGTAAGGCAGAAGAGATCTGCTGCGCCATAAGAGATCTTCCTGGCCGGGGATCGAACTCATGCTGCAGTGGCTGCGATAGATTCATAGTGCTGAGATTTCACCCGCTGTGCCACCAGGGAGGTCCCACTCAATAATATTTTTTAATGCTCCATATAATCAAGGCATCCTGAGAGAGGGCCTAGAACTGTGGGTGTTCTAGATACTTTGCAATTGGTTCTTATGGAGGAGGGGGTTGAATGTGGGGGGAAAGCATTTGATGCAGCATTTGATAATCTTCATGGCATAAATATTCCCACCATGGTCCATTTCAAGCTCAACTTGCTGTCACATAACATAGAGTGAGAATACACACTCCTGAGTCATATGGGCAAGCTCCAGAACACTCCTCCAAACTCACAGTATGTGTCACGTATACATTATTAGGCTAATAGTCACTTCAAGGCAGTGTTCCAAATGTATTTATATTTCTAAATATTCATGACATCAGTAAATTTATCAAACACACATATGCTTTGAAAACAAAGCATATCACTCTCTATACATTTAAATGTTCCTACACTTGCAGATATTCTTGTTCATCAACATCAATATCTTAGTAAAAGAAACAACTATTGGATGATAGCAACTTATTCTCCCTTTAGATAACTGTTTCTAATTCCCTGGCTACAGGTAGGCAAATAGAAAGCCAAAGCAAGAAAGGTTTCCTACATTCTTGAAGAGGGAAGCAGGAACTAGATTTTGCAGAACAGGCCTTTCTTGAGCATTTAAAATCACAGACAAAAAGTTTTCTTTTATCCTCCTGAAGTAATTGTTTTCTAACTGTGGGATATGCTCAGTTTCTCACATATTTGCCTTCCTCCCCTTACAGGACAGGCAACAATTACAACAAGGCTAACAATTATCCCCAATCCATGCTACTGTATAGTGTTAACATTTTTAACTGATTAAGTTTGGAGGCATGTAAGCAGGTTGTAATGATGACCTTTCAGAGCACAAAAGGGGGAAACATTCCAACATAAGGACACTAACTTACCAAGTGAGAGTCTTGACTACCCTGGTGAGGAGGTAATAAGTAGAACTAGCAAGGCCAATGAGTTGCTGTTTCACTGCTGATTGACAAAGGGGGCTGTTGTTTGTAAAAGGAAGAAAGGAAGGATGAATGCTGTTTGCAACAATCAACAGCTCTGTTCTTTCTCTTTTTTTAGTTGCTAGAACACCTGCTGCCTCATCTTCTGCAGCCTCATCCATTATGCAACATGATGGCAGTGATGGGACCAAGATATGCCATCGCACACAATGCCAGCCCGTAGGAAAGACAAAGGAACAGGCCCAATATCTCAAAGAACGTGCAGCAACCAGCAGGCACATTTCCTCTTCCACTCTTGATGTTGGCAGGTCCTGAAGAGATTCACTCAAGCCAAAATGTATCAAGTGATCAGTCTATTACATTGGGAGGGTTAAAAAGCAAAGGCAATACCTGTTTTTCACATGATGTCGTGAGGAGATTAAATGAATATTTCATGGGCATTTGACTTCACATTTACTCTTTGGCTTCCTCTTTGCCTACCCAAATACTTACAGAAGCATTTTCCACAGTGCCCATAGAATTCCAGTTTTAGAAGATGTTAAGACACATGATGTGGGGGGAGAAGGCCCAATGGTAAAGAAAGTTTGGAGGATGCGGTGTGTAAATGGGTTCCCTCCCAACTGTGAGCTTCTCAGAGCTAATAATATGTGAATGTGCACTGCTATCTTCCTGGAGAAATAAGATAGCTTTTCCCATTCTGTCTAACAAAGACCCTTTTTCAAGAAAAGTCTGTGGTAGGTGAGACCAAGGTTCTGGAGAACATTAAGAAATTGACTTTCCCAAGAAGAGGCTAACTTACAGGCCGGGTGGGGGTGGGGGGAGAAAATAAACAGGCCCTCACATAAACTATTTAGCTTTGTTTTTACTGTATTGGACCACTTGATATTTTTAAAAAGTCAAACAAACTGCCAGACTTTAAAAATTAAAAGTGCTAATAGACAGTATTATTTTTTTTCTGACTACTTGTCTTACAAATACAAAGTTGACTGGCAGGGACCCCCCCACACCCACAGATTTGCCTTCTCTATGCAGAATATTTTGAACCATTAAGAATTTTTTTAAAAGAAATTAATAAAAACACAAGGCACCCAGTTTATAGTAGTAAAAAGGTAAAAAATGACAACTAGATTATATGTAGGTATTCAGAGAAGTAAAACAGGGCAAGTGAGAGTAGGATTCTAAAAAAGGCCTTTCAAAATGTGGGGATGAGCTCAGATTGGCAGGGTAAAAGGAGGGGTGTGTGCAGAGCTAAAGGAAGCTTCAAGAACACAAGCACAGGGCTGGAATCAATAAGTCATAAAAATAGATCACAGGCTGCTTCAAAATATAGATTCAAAACATGCATGTTTGATTTAAATTTGTAATTGAATCAGAAATGTTTAACAATCACGTTGCTGAGACAGATATGGTCAAATCAAGTCATCTGGACAGTAATTCTAACCTCTAAGAGGATAAACACTAGGTATTTCTTAGGTATATGACTAAGTAATTCCCAAAACAATTTCTATCAAACAGCAGGTGCAAAAGTAATTACATCAAAATCCTCTCTGGTTCCACAAACCTGTGATAGTCAAGCTTCCAAGAACCAGTGAACCAGTTCAAAAATAATTCTGGAACCTCAGAGAGCCTATTACTAAGAAGCAGAAATAGACTTTCAAGTCCTCGCCTTGAAATATTAAGCATTGTTCCACCCGGATCTTTCCACTATCCTAGAACATTTATTAAAAACCAGTTCAAAGTGAGTCAGTTTCTAAAATAAAGCTTCACCTTACCTGAAGTCATGGTACATAGTAGTTTAACGTCAGCATAATGTGATCTGTATAATCTAAAAAAACAAGATACTAAAAAAAAGGTTTTTAAATACTTCTTATTAAGAAGCTACAGTTAACATCTGAAAGGCATTCAAAACATGTTCCTCAATCTAAAATCTTACTGTTACTGTTCAATTTGTTATTTTTCACATACTGACTCCTCCAGGATTTCTACTAAAAACTCAAAACCCTGATCTCCAGACTTGATTAGTCTTTTATGTGTATTTTCAAAAGAACACCTAGCTTTGTAGGGATTAGCATCCTCAGACACAAAAAAGATTACTCTCCAAAATCTGGGGAGGCACCAGAATCTCCCCTTACCTTAGCAACATTTTTTCTACCTCTAAGAAAGAATTTCTTTTATTTCTTTCTAAGCAGCCCTTCCAACCCAGGCCCTTGCTCCAGTTCCCCACCTCTGAATCTCCTTCCCAGATCTCTACTTTCTGTACCACCCACCAAGCTGACAGTCTTCATGAATATCTCTTTGTAGATGGCATTCATATTCATGATTCAACTATTTTAAAATGTGTCTTTCATCTTGAGCTCGAGTCCTAACATCTTAGACAGCTGATCAAGGAATCTGCTATGTGAGTTCACTTCTTATGTGCGTATAGGAGTTCATCACACACGACTCAATTTGCTCATGACATTTGCCACATCTAGAATGATGTCAATCTTCATTTCTGTTTCACTCTTTATTTCTGTTGAACCCTTGTTTAAATCTCTAGATACAAATATGCCAAGATTTCTCCAAAGCATTCACTAGTCTTTATATTCCTCAATAAGCCAAATTTCTCTTTGACTTCTAAAACACTTACTTAATATTTTACATAAGACAGAATATGCAGTCCAACCTTTACTGCTTACTAGCTATGTGATTTAAGGAATAGGGACACACACACACTAGCATGTGACACACACACACATACTAGCTATGTGATTTAAGGAAGAGAGACCACACACCACAGCACTTTCTTCACCTGTGAAACAGGGGAAATGATCTTGTAAGTAAGAATTAAGTAATATTATATGTAGGAGGCTGTTAGTGAACAAATATAATTTGCAAATTTGTATACACTCTGTATAATTGTAAAATAAAATTTAGCTAAACTGTCTTTAATATGTAAATGTTTTGTGTGCCTGAGTAGACTCACTCATTCGACAATTATCTCAATATTTATTCTTTTCCTGACAGTGGACTAGACATCTGGGATGCAGTCCCTGAATTTGTAGCACTATCCAGTAGACAAGACAGATAGTAAGTTACATGACATAAAAAATGTGGTATTGATAGTTATAAGTGCTATGAAGAAAACTAGAGCAAAATAAAGGGATAAAAAATGACAAAGGATGGATTGCTACTTGAGA
>PVIJ01008713.1:0-72086 GCA_004024925.1 Scalopus aquaticus
CCCTCCTCCCCCCCTCCCCCCCCACTGATTGTCCCTCTCCCACCCGGCCTCCCTATAGTCCTGTTATAAGTGAAACCATTCGATATTTTTCTCTTTCTTTCTGGCTTATTTCACTGAGTATGATCCCCTCTAATTCCATCCATGTCGATGCAAATTGCATGTGTTTATCTTCTTTCCATGCTGAATAGTATTCCATTGTCCATCTGGCTTTTCACTTAGGAAAGACAGAAAAGTGGCCGCAGGCATTGCTTCTGCGCTCTCCGTGGTGCTGAAAGGTGTGGGGTTGTAAGCACAAAGCCTTCATTACTAAGTGAGCAGATAGAAAAGAAGTCTGCAATTTTGCTTCTGGAACTTCCAAGCTACTAAAAATTTCTGGGAATGTACGTGCAAAGTTGTATGTGCTCTGGTTCATCAAAAACTTCTACTCAGTTTACATGCTTGCAGGAGCCAGGAGGAGACTGTGCTGTGACTTTCTATTTGAAATTCTTTATTTTCCCTTGAAGAACTGTCCAGCTCACTCCTGTTTCCCACCACCTTCTGACATGCCAGGGTGTTTCTGAAGTTTTCTCTTTTTGCTTTTGTCTTTCTCTCACTGACATTGCTCCTGGCTGAGGAAGAACAGCAGCCTTGTTCTTCTTAACTCAGCAGTAACGCAGGTAGCCCTGCCTTCTAAAGAACAGCTTCGTCCTCTTCCATTTCTTCCTATTTCAGTGCAGAGAATCTATTTCGGTGCAGAGAAATTCGTCACTCTTCTGGACACGGGGGTGCCAGGGGCTGGGGGCTTCAGTTGTGCTCCCCACTTTTGTTACTTTTGATCTCTTGGGGCCTTTCATACAAACATGAGCCAAGGTATAGATGCCACGGGAGGTCAGAGGAAAAAGAAGTCATCCCCAAGCAGCACCATGACCCACTCTGCCTCCCCTTCCACCAAGTACAATGAAGAATAAACAGATTAACTTCCTGCTTGGAAACTTACAATGCTATGGCTCAAGAAAGTGATTATTTGCAGCTTGCCTGGTGTGCTTAGAGTAATATGAAGTCAGGGTCCAGCCCAGCTCGTGGAGCCCTAGCACATTTCCTGACTTCAAGATGGACAAACATCGTCATAACAGGGCACGTGGCATGAATCTATTCCAGTGCAGTAATATGCACAGCAGCTTTGGTACCTGAGCATCCCAAATCCACTATTATGGATGAAGCCACAAACAAAATTCTACATCTGTCCCAATCCCCTCTCTCATCTCAACAACTCACATGCGTCATCAGCTGCAGGGGAGAGTAATTTAGAGGAAGAAGTGTAAACATCGGTATTACCTTCAGCATGGGGAAACACTTAACTGGTTTGGGGAATTTTCAATGTTTGGTCATATGGGATACAGCTCAGGGTATAAAGCCCATGTTTGCTCATCAAAGACAGAGTAAGTAGAAACATTAGCCTAGGTACATATTTCCAACTGCCCCTCAGATATCTTGAAGGCTTCCCAAGCTCAGCCTATTTGAAACTAAATGCCCCTCCCCACACCAGTATTTGCTTCTTTTTCAGATTTCCTATCCCAGAGCAGGGCTCGTTGCCACCCACTCACCAGGACAAAATCCTGACTGTCTTTCTGCCTCCCCTCTCTCCCGCTCTCCATCCCCACTGCCTGACCACTGTCAGTCTCTCCTGAATTGCTGTGACAGTTCTAACACCAACCTCCGTATGTCCATGTCTAACCCTTTGACTCCTTCCCCATAGACCTGCTGGGGCAGTTGGTCCAAGATAAAATTCTTACCATGTTACCCCAATCAAATGGTTCCCCAATCACCTGTAGTGTAAAGACCAATATCTTTGGGATGCCTGACAAGGATTTCTGGGTCTTTTCCTACTGATCGGAATTCTCTAACCTTCTCTTCCACTACCTCCTTGCACACAGATGGTGAGCCGACCCTAACAAGCCTTTGTCACCCCCCAAATAGGCTCCTGACTATATGATTTCCACTTCTTTGTGAATATCCTTTAACCACCAGGCAAATAGGTATTTTTTAAGTGACAACTCACATGTCACCTCTGTAGAGCCTTCCTCAGATTCCCCCCAAGCGTGGTTAGTGGTGCCATCTTCTGAGCGCCCGTGCTTTGAGGAAACTTCTCCATTATGGTGTGTTGCTTGTCCCTGTTTGTGTCTACTTTTCCTCCCTGGGAGGTTCCCCTTAAGGATAATGGCCTGTGTGGTGCCACAGGAACATGAAAAGGTGCTTGGTATTACTAATCATCAGGGAAATGCAGTGAGATATCACCTCACACCTGTTAGCACAAGTGTCGGCAAGGGTGTGTGAAGAAATGGGGACCCTTGTTTCCTTTTGGTGGGGTGCTAATTGGCAGTCACTATGGAAAACAGAGATGTCTGCACTCCCATTTTCATTGCAGCACTATTTGTAAGAGCTCCCTAAATGTCTATCAACAGATGAATGGATAAAGAAGATTTGGTAATACACACATACAGTGGAATACTATACAGCTTTAAACATGGAGGAAGTGTTGCCATTTGTAACAACATGGATGGGCCTGGAGAACATTATACAATGAAATAAGCCAGACCCAAAAGGACAAATGCAGCATGATCTCACTTATGAGGAATCTAAAATAGTCAAATTTATAGAAGTAGAGAGTAGAATGGGGGCTGCCAGGATGCTGTTGCTGGAGATGAGGAGGGGAAATGGAAGACATCAGTCAAAGGACACAAACCCCTCAGTTACACAAGATAAGTAAGTTCTGAAGATCGACTACCCAGCAAAATGCCTACAGCAGCAGTACTGTCTTGTGTCCTTAAAATGTGCTAAGTGGGTAGTTCTTACATTAAGTGTTACAATAAAGATAATGATAACAATAATAGGCAGAAGGAAGCTTGGAGAAAATGGATATGCCCGTGGCTTTGATGGTGGTGATGGTGCCACAGGTGTACACTTATCCCTAGAATCATCGAGTCGGTATACATGCAATATATCCGGCTTTTTCCAGATCAACCATACCTCAACACAGTGGTGAAGAAAAAGACAAGGCCTGTTTGAGCTCCAGGAAAAGGACTGAGCGGAGATAATTCAGGCATTACCAAGATATGGGTCATAGTTCAAACTGTGGCTGTGGGTTTGCACGGTGCCCATTCCCGGGCAGGGAGTGTTGTGCAGATGCAGAGGGAGAAGCCGACACACGCTGCTTATGTGCCACTTCGCCTCACTGGGGTGCAGGTTGCAGGCCAGCCTGCAGCTGTCCCCCTCCCCCTCACCCTCTTCAGCTTCTCGCTGGCTCCAGGGAAAGGTGTGTGCTGAGCTCCACGGCAAGGTGCCAGCTTCCCCGGCACACCTGCCTCCTGCAGGCTGGAGCGGTGAGAACCGACATGGGTTCCGGTGCCTTGTCAGGAGGTCCAGGCCCGTCCTCATGCGTCCTGCCACATCCTTGCTCCAGCTCCTTTTAAATCAGTCTGTTCTTCCTAATGAGCCTCCCTGCAGACTTCAACACTAGGTGTGACGTCAGCAGCCCCGTCAGCAGCCCCTTTTAATCAGCTCCGCAGTTGTATGAAGTCAAATCCCTGTCAAATCCATCCAATCATCTGTCTGTCAGTATGTCTGTCCATCTGTCCATCCATCCACCCATCCATCCAGTCTGTCTGTGTGTCCATCCATCCATCCATCCATCCATCCATCCATCCATCCACCCATCCAATCATCTGTCTATCTCTCTGTGTGTCCATCCATCCAACCATTATCCATCTATCATCTATCTTTCTATTATCTCTATCATTATCTATCTTTCTATAATATCTCTCTACCTACCTCTCTATCATTGACTTATCATCTATTGATCTATCAATGAAGATTCTTATTGGATTGGACTAATTCTTACTAATACAGAATTTGGTGCCAGAATGAGACTGAAACTGTATTAGTTACCTATTGCTGCAATGTAATGGCCTCAAACAACACCTCACAGTGGGCGAGGACTTTGAAAGTGGCCCTCCTGGGTGGTGGGCTCAAGGTCTCTAGGACTTTGCAGACAAGATGGCAAGTAGAGTTTCAGTCTCCTGCAGGCTGGACTGGGGCCAGAGGCCTCCTCCCTGCTCATTCACTGGCCTGTGGGCGGGATGCCCGCTTCTTCCCCTCATGGGGCTCTCTGTGGGTTACTCAGGGTGCTCCTGGCCTGGCCACTGCTTGGTCTGGGGAGAACAAATGATGAGAGCTGAGGCAGGACCGCTGCCACGCCCTCCTCCTACAGTCACGTGTCCACTGCCAGCTCTTCCAGCACATTCTAATCAAGAGAAACGTGTCCCGAAGTCCAGTCCACACTCAGGAGGAGGGAGTTGAGTCTCACCTGTTGAAGTAAGGGGATCAGAGACTATGCAGCCATATTTTGAAGTCACTATGGAAAGAGCAAGAGCGCGGAGGACAGGCGGGCCCTGAGTGTGGCCAGGGCGGGCCCCTGCTTCGCTGTGTCGCCTTCGCTGTGTGTGGGCGGATCTCGCGTTCATCCCAGCTCCGACCACAGATGCTGTCGTGTCAGTTGTCCCCTCCTCCCAAATTTTGAAACTCTTCCTAGCGTGGCGGTGTTTCCTAAACCTGTAACCACACGCTAACCGCTGTGTTAAACTGCACCCCTCGAAGCTAAAAACCAAGTTGACCTGAAACCCAGCGGAGCCGTATTTGTCAAATGAATAAATGACTCCATCGCTCAAATACTTGCTCATTAACTCCTCTGTTGCCTCACTATATGGTCGTGGAGCGTGTGTTGCGTGCCAGCCACCGCGCTGCGCTGCCCGGATACGAAGCTGAAGTGAGTCCGCACCTTAAGACACTCATTTTGCTTAATGTTAATTGATCCCCCACAGGCGGCCTCCTGGGGGCTCAAGGGCGGGTTTGCTGTCAGCTCGCGGGAGCAGAAGCCCAGCCTCCCGCTCTCAGCGATGGCTGCTCAAACTGGCACCTTAAAGAGTAAAGAGGGGAGCTGAGTGCTCCTGGGGTAGACACCTGGGCCAGATGGAAGGTGCCCCACTTTGGGGCGGTGGACACAAAACTGGGTCTGCCAGAGCCAGATGAGGGTTGGGGTCCGCTCAAGGTGAGCTGCAGAGGCTGGACCCCTCCCCGCTCCGTCTGGCCTTGGGACAAACAGGAGGAGTCCAAGGGAGGTGACGCGCGGAGCCCTGCCCCCCCTTGCCTTACCGGGCGGCTATTTTGGGAACAGGCGCCCTAGATTTCCTCCACGTCACAACGTTGTCACTTTAGAGCAGATGGGGGAGCTGGAGTCAGATTTTCAGTTTAAAGGGCCCGAAGGCTGCAGAACTCCATGTGCCGAGCAGACCTTTCGAATGTCATTCCCACAAGTGGTTGCCCAGCCGAGATCAGGGGGCCCCCGTGACGGGGGCTCAGCACCCCCAGAGGCTGCTCCCCACCCAGTGGGCCAGGTCAGCCCAGCCCAGCCCGTCAGACAAACCTACTTCCCTGCAACTCCTGCCCACTTACCTTCCCGTGCCCTCGGGGGTCCCCAGAGCACTCTCCGCTCCCTGCGACAGCGGCCTCAGCGGCCGGGAGTGAGTCTCGGGAGGGCCATGGACACTGCTGTTTCTGGGGGGCCGTGTGTCAGGCCCAGGGCAGGGCAGCATCTCACCTGTGTTCTGTGCTCGTTTCTAAAATAACCCTACGAGGTGGGGCTGGAATTATCCCCATTTTACAGATGAGGAGTTTGGAACAAGTATCGGAAAATAAAGAGCAAGTTTCACCACGTCTCTGTCCTCAAGGCTGACTGTCCTCCCACTGACCAGCAGCTTCTCCTTCGTCTCGAGAGGCTGTGGCAGAGTGGAGAGAGATTCGGATAGAGGGGCCCAAAGGAAACTCGTCCTCGGTCTCCTAAAGGCTGCACCCCCTGCGATGTCACTTCGTCATCTGCGCTACTGCTGCTCCTTTCCGCTGGCTCACAAGGCCGCAGAAGAACCAGAGGGCGTGTGTGTGGACAGCTGGCACAAACACACGCCTGGACCACGCAGTGTGCTTCCCCCACAAGCAGGGAGCTGTCCGCCCACCCCTCAGGGTTCGCTTGCAGGACCGGGCACGGGCTGCTCCAGGCGCCTTCTCAAAGAGACGAGGACACCCGACCCCTCTTGCTGGGGGGCCCACCTGAGACAGTACGGTCTGGTGGCCACAGATGACTCACGCTGCAGACTCGGAACCCAATGTCTCCCCACTGTGTGCTCTGGTTAGAAGTAAGTCCCGGCCCAGTCCTTGGATGATGGGTAGTTGGGACCCAACAAAAACTTTGTACTTACCCAGTGAAACTTGAACCAGTGACCTGTGATGTCACAAAGTGTCATCAAACATCTCTCTGTTTCTTTCTTGTTAGCAGTCTTGGATTTGGGGCCACCTAGTGTCCTTGATCCAAGCGTGGTGAGGACACTCCTTCTCCTGGCTCACGGTTAGTCACAAGGCGGGTCCCTGTCGCCTCCCGAGTCTTTTTTATGATCTGCTGGTGCTTCTCCAGCTGTCATCAGTCCTCTAGGAACTGGCCTGTGCCATCTCAGTCCTGGGCAACAATGGCGTGCGCATTACGCTAGGGACCCCTTCTTCGGGACCCCTTCAACCTGTTCTTCACAAAACAGCCCTAGTGAACTGTTAAAATGCAAATCATGTGCTCTCTGTCTTTGAAAGCCCTTCGCAGAGTTAGAGCCTATAGCCCTTTGAGGTTATAGGCCGAACCCCTAAAGGCCTGGAGGCCACCCACGTGCACTTGGGCTTGTCTTCAGCACCTACTCATCAGGCTGCCCGTCTCCTCGAGCTCGAGCTCTGCTCAGCTGCACTCATCCCACGCTCTGCTCCCTGCTGTCCAAGGGAGTCTGCGCACTGGCCCCAGCCCGGCCCAGCTGCCCAGTGAGTACCCCATGTCTTCAGACTCAGCCCAGGTAACAGCCCGGGCTCTGGAGTTACCCGCCTGCCCCAGCTTTGCCATTTGCCAGGAGTGAGACAAATAAATGTCTTAACCTTTCTGCGTCTCAGCTTCCTTGTCTCAAAAATGTGCATAAGAGGAGCGGTAATAAATACAGTTACTCAGATGAGCCTTCTCTGAGCCCTCAGGGAGTCGGGATCTGGCTGTGTGTCTGTATGTGTGTGTGCGTGCACACATAACAAATAGGGACCCTAACTTTTCCAGTGTGCAAATGATCTGACTTGTAATTTTGCATTTCTGGGTGTCCCTTTGCCTCATGCCAGCCCCCCACTAAGCCGTGAGTTCACAAGCGCCCAGACCTGGTCACTTCCACACCTGCCCCCACCAGCACCCGCAGCTCATCCTCCCATAAAACTAACCAAGCACATGCGTGTTTGTCGAGCCCGGCAGCCCCCTTCACGCTGATCACACCCACCCACCTACCCGCACCCTGGAGCGCCCAGGCAGCGCAAGTCTCCGCGGCGGTCGGTCACTGGCCTCCTGCCCACACTCAAGGTTATGGCGCCAGCAAAGGAGCATCTCGAATAGAGGAGGTGTGGATCAGCCCCTCGTCTCGTCAGCTCTTAACATCAATCCTCTGACCTCCTCGGGCCTGTTTTGGGTGAGTTGGGAAAAGGGGGGAGGAGGAGAGATTATACTAACACCTGCCTTAGAGGGCGGCTGTGTGAATTTAGTAAGATGATCACTGATGTTGGGGAGTTATCACCCCATTCCAACCAACGACCCCAACCTTGTCCAGCGGATGTCCCATCGAAACTTCACAAAGCGGGGAGGCGGGCGGCATCACCTCCTGCTCCAGAGGAGGCCATGAGGCCTGGAGTGCTTAGGTATCTTGTCTACACCATCCAGCAAATGGAAAAGACCACATTGGAGCCCAACTGGTGTGGCCCCAGGCCTAAGCTCTTCCCTCATCTCCCCCCCCATGACATCTGGACATGTGGGGACGGTCACGGGCTGGGAGTCCTGCGTGAGGATGTTGAAGCTGAGGAGGACTCCTCGAGAGAGGGGAGGGGCTCTCTCCGCTCACGCATATTCGTTCTCCTCAGTCTCCTGCCGCCCCCCCCAGCCCCCGCCGACATCATCTCCAGATTATCTACTGACATCATCAACGATCTAATAAGCGTCAGGGTCTAATCAAGAGAGAGGTTTTCTAAGAATAGCTTTTATTTTCTCCACACCACTGGCTAATGTTGTCCCTCATCTACACAATCTAATCAGAATTCTTGCTGATTTGAAAGCAAATATAATAACAATAAGAACAGCACTTATTAGCATGCAGCTTAAAAAGTGGCTCGTCCCAAATAGTCTATTTTTTTTTCCGCATGAGAAGTTTGGAGATTGCTTAGATGAGCCACATATTACTTGGAGGCAGGAAAGTAGAGGAATATCGGAAATCAAAGAAACCCCACAGAGAGTTATCAATTATCTGCCTTTGGTTAGAGGTTTGGAAAGAGATCAGGCAAGAGTGTGGCTTGAATCAAAGAGTGGCAGAGCCAGGCACGAGCCGGGAGACCAGGGAGGGCCGTGGGGGAAGGGCTTCTCCAAGAGTGAGTCTTCCGGGGTGCCCTCTGCTGCCCCCTGCTTCTCTGAGCCTCTTAATGACCTTGGGATGGGACATGCTCCTATTTGGGGGATGAGGAAAGTGGGGTTCAGAAAGGTGGCGTCATCCCCCAAAGTTACAAAGGCTGTGAAAGGGAGAGGCAGAATTCCAGTGTCTGTGCCCCCAGCGCATGGCCCACATTGCGTGCTGTGCGGTTTAATTCCAGAGCTCAGTCTCCTCCCCGCGGATTCTCTCTCTGTCTCTGTCTCCATCCCGCTCCACCCCATGGCATTCAGGCTGTAGGCTGCCAACTCTCAAATTCATATTTCTAGTCTACATCTCCCTGGAGAACTTAAGGCTTGTAATTTTCATCTGCCTACTTGACATTTTCATTTGGATTCTAACTGTAATCTTAGACTTAACACTCTCAAAACTAAAATCTCCATCTCATCCCAAAGCCCATGTCCACAGCAGAGATGGGGCCTACTGCCCCCCTCCCCAGCTCAAAGCAGGAAGCACAGAGCCGGCTCATGCTTCTTCCTCCTGGGGCACGCCCACCTCCTTGGGGCCTGGTCCATATTGCCCTCAGCCCCCTCCCTCCCCTACCCCCACTAAAGGTTGTAAAGGTTGTGGTCTCTGCTCCCAGGCTCGCCTTCCTCTGCAGTCTGTTCCTGCTCAGTCCTTAGAGAATGAAATCCAGCCCCCTTGAATGATCTCTAGGGCGCTATGTGATTTAACCCTTTTCCTGGTAGACCAGTCATCCGTTTGCTCTCTGACTACACTGACGTTTATGCCTCAGATCTGTGTGCAACCTGCTGTAAGCGCCTCTTCCCTGCTTTCTCCACTGGCTCCTATTTACCCTCCAGATCTCAGAGTAAATGTCATCTTCTCCAAGATTCTCCCAAACATCCCATCAACGGGAGGCCAGGTACTTTTCATAAAGCCTGTTTTAATCATTGGTTCTTTGTGCTCATTGAATATTCATTAATCACTCTTCCTTACAACTCTGAGCGCGAGGCACGTTTCCCTGCTCTCTTATGAGAAAACCGACTTAGGGAGCAGTTTTGTAACATCCTGGGCATGGAACCAGGACTTGAACACAAGGGGTTCCAGCTCCGGAACCCACTGCCCACCCCAGATCCTGGGCACGGGGTGCTCAGTCCGCCATAGCGCTCTCTCTCTCTCTCTCTCTCTCTCTCTCTCTCTCTCTCTCTCTCTCTCGCCCGCCCACCCCTCATGCAGGGGTGCAGCTTAGCTAATGCGCACGTGCCCAGCCTTCTTTGCTCTGTTCATCCCTCACGTGCTAGTGAAAAGAATTGGATTCTTCAAAAAAATGTTCAGCTTTTCCATAAAGGGAGCTTTCAGAGAGTGTCATTCCTTTATTTGCTAAATGACTCTGAACCCTTTCTCTGGGGTTCTTCCTCTGAGATTACTGCCCCCTTTGACAGCTCTCTGGCTCCTGCTCTTTCGCTCCAAGGCATTATGGAGCCCCCTCAGGCCCGGGTGAGCGTCTTTGTGTTCCAACTGCTGAGTCCACCTGGCAAGACTGACTAGCCGACAGTCACTACACAACGTGCTCCAATAGCAGGCACGGCGGGCAGAGGATGGGGCACCCCTGCGCCAGCGCCCAACTCCGGCACAGAGCAGCAGAGATGTCTGGTGACTCTTAAACTGCCCGCTGTTCATCTGGGACCCACATCTGAATGCCGTTCTGGCCAGTCAAAGACAATGGATTGCAGCACTTTTTTTTTTAAAGATTTATTTATTTACTCATACAAGCTGGGGTGCAAGCCAGAGGCGTGGGGCGGCGAGAGGGTTCACCAGAGACAGAGTGGGGAGCAGAACAGGCAGATCAACGGGAGGATCTGTCTGCTGAAGGGAGCAGCGGACGAGGCAGGAGAGGTCTGCTGTGCCATGTGAGAAGCTCCCCGGCCAGGTGTTGAACTTGCACCGCAGCTGCCAACAGCTCCACAGCGCAGCGCTTAACCCGCTGCACCACCAGGGAGGCCCCAGATTGTATCACTTTGAGGAGTCGTTCCGAGCCCGGTGATCTCAGGACACCGACACTTGAAGGACGAACCCTGGCCAAAGAACAAGAGGAAGGATGTTGCCCCCAAATGCCCCCGGGCTTCCATTTTAATCAGTCCAGAACCCGCCTGCCTGCCTCCCTCTTTCCTTCTCTCCCCCTCCATCTTTCTCTTTTCTCACTCCCTCCCTTCTCTCATCCTTCCTCCCCCTCCCCACCCTGCCCTCCTTCTTTCCATTGATATTTACTGAACATTCTCCAAGAGTCAAGCACCACACAGGCCTGGGGACCTCACGGTGAGGAAAGGAGCCATTGTCCCTGCTGTCACGTTTCTGTCCCCAGGGAGCTCCAGGCTAAGGGGGAAGACACGAACACGCCACTGGTTGACCGCTAGTTCAAAGCAAGGCAGAGTTTGCTGCAGGAAGGCACGTGCTTCGGGGGTAGAGACTGGCAAGACACCCTATCCAGACCAGGAGACCGGGGAGTCACCTAGATGAAGCGAAGACTGAGCACAAGTTAACTCGAGTCGGAGCGAGGGAGACGAGCCGGTGCAAAGGCTCTGAGGGGAGCGAGGCTGGGACAGGAACAGTGGGGGGTGGCTAGAATGACAAGCTCCCCACTCGCCTCCCCGAGAAGTGTGCACGCACGTGCCTGTGCAAGGGTCTCTGCTCGGGGACACGCTGGGGACACCTCGGTGGCGACGGTGTTTATGTAAACGTGGAAGTGATTGCTACTTTGAATGCCCAGTGGGCCCAGTGAATAGATAGTCCTGTTGACTTCCTTTCACTGGAAATGATAGGACATCTCTCCCTCCCTACCCATCTGGCCATTTCAGACATCCTGGGGGGGCGGGAGAAGGAATACGCTGAGTCACCTGCCCTGGAGTTTCTGCGCTGTGCCCACCTCCACGTGAGACCTGGCGGTGCAGTCGAGAAGAGCCACACACGGGCAACTGTCCATGCGGCGCAGGCTCGTATGCGCGCGGGACAAGCTCTCGAGACAGGGCCCAGGGCACGGCCACGGAGCGGCCAAGGAGGCCGCGCACTGAATGTCGCCGTCTAAGGTAACCTTGATGCAAAAGCAATGAGGTCTTGTCATTAGCCCATTTTGCAGGTGAGAAAATCAGGCCTTGCAGCGATCCCTCTCCCGCTCCACCTAGAGGTCCCAGCGCAGCTCCTGCCAGCCCGGCCGCTGCTCCAGCCGCCCTCTGTGCTCGTGTCCGGCTCCCTCCTTCTGCTCAACGCAGCCTGTGTGGGGGCGTCAGCTGCACTCGGCACAGCGCCAGGCATGGGGGGCGTCCACAGAGAGTCCAGGCTGGGGTTGGGGCATCACCAACATGGCAGGAGGCTCGGCCGCTCCCTCCGCCCACAGAGGCACTAAAGAAATGGCTGCCTGGGGGCCGACGCCCTCCACGGACACAGAAGCCCAGAACCTCCTTGCAAGACCCTGCACACGGGCGAGTGAGAAAACAGCCCCACCAGCGTGGGCAGGACGAGCTTGGACTCGTCTCTCCGTGAGCACACCCAGCAGTGTCCCCACCCCCGCTAGTCACTGCAAACGGAAAGGTTCGGGCCGCGCACCTAGGGCTCCAGCCTCGGGGGCCACCACCCGAGGGCCCAAGAGACAGGCTCCTCACTCATGTGCCTCTGGAACCCAGGTCACACGGGGCTTTAACGGGGCTCCCCAGTTCTTTTCACAATGCCCCCCACTCTGGTAAGAAGGCCCAGGGGTACCACCGCAGCCGGATGTCGTTAAAATGAAGGTTTCTGGGCCCCTCCAAGATGTTGAATCAGGATCTCTTATGAGTTTATTGAAAGGAGAATAAAACTTATTAAAAGCTTATTACAGGGCCTCCCTGGTGGCGCAGCGGTTAGGCGCTGCGCTGTGGAGCTGTCGGCAGCAGCGAAGCGAGTTCGACGCCCGGCCGGGGAGATTCCCACATGGTGCGGCAGACCTCTCCTGCCTCGCCCGCTGCTCCCCTCAGCAGTGTGTTTCTGATCTGCCTGTTCTGCTCCCCGCTCTGTCTCTGGTGAAACCCTCTTGCCGCCCCACACCTCTGGCCTGTACCCCAGCTTGTATGTATAAATAAATAAATAATCTTTAATAAAAAAAAATAAAAGCTTATTACACATCTCCCAGGGGCGTCCGGGCCACAAATCTGACATTCCCCTCGTCCTGTACTTGCCCTTCCTGCAAACCTGACTCTCCGTGTCAATCCCTGACCAACGAGACGCCCTGGAGCCAGCCCAGAGGGGGTTCAGTGAGGAGCGCCCTCCGGCGCCCCCCTTCCCTGCTGGAAACCCTGCAGCGGGAGACTCACCCCACAGCAGCAGAAACAGGGTCCAGAGAGGCCATGGAAACGCTCGGGGTCTGTGGGGTCCGCCCTGCGCCCAGGGCAGGTCCAGGCCCTCAGTCCCCCAAGGGGGTCGGGCTCTGGGCCTCGGTTTCTACTTTTATATTTTAAGCTGAATCCTGAGGGGCCCTGTGGGGGAGCAGAAAGTGGCGCCTGCCCAGTCCCCCGCTTCCCCTGCACCAGCCGTGCTGACCCCAGCGGCCAGCGCCTCTCTGGGCCGCCTCCCCTTCCTCATCTGTGCAGTGGGGACAGCACCGTCCCCAGGACAGCGAGAGGACGAAGAGGGGCCACGGAAACCCCGCGGTGGGCAGCAGGGAGCTTGTAAAAGGAAAGTCTCTCGCCGTAGAATTTTCTATTGTCGGGCATGCATTTTGCTAAATGTTATAAGTTATTATAATAGGTCAATATATGTAATTTTTTACTACATAGTATTATACATCCAACCGCGACCTTTATTGCATACGGGTGCATGTGTGTGTATCGAATACCTTCGTGAGACACGCTTCGCTGTCCATAGTTTAAAGGGAAGTAAACGGAAGTCAGAGAGGCTGAGCGACTGGCCCAAGGTCACACAGCAAGTGACGGGCAGAGCAGGGGCCCAGGTTTGTGCAGACCAGGCTTGCTCCCCACCAGGCCATAGACTGGTCTCCTGGCTGCCTTCCCTCCGGCGGGTCCAGAGAAGGGAGGGGTCGCTGTGGCTCTGCAGTGCTGGTTCCAGTTCTGGATTTGGTGCCGCTTCCAGGGAGGTGAAAACCCCTGCCCAGCTTGGCGTGCCCAGGCCTCCTGCTGCCCCAGATGTGAGAAGTTGCTGAGCGTCTTCTAATCCCAGTTCCCTGAAGTAGGACATGGGCCTCCATGCTGCCTGGGGCCTCCCAGAGGATTCCAGGGCGGCCTCAGGGTTCTGACGCCCGCGTCATCCCGCAAACCCCGGCTCAGATGTGGCAGCGCCACCTGCGGGAAGTCCCTGAGCCTTTTTAAACGACCCTTTGGGGATAAATTTAGAGGTACCCACGAAGTCTCTAAGGTTAAGGAAACACCTCCTTCGCTGCAGACATAGGGATATGTCTGGCGAATCTCGAATGGGCATCTCTGGGTCTCGAGGGCTGCGTTGGGGTGCTGGGGAGGGAGACTCTGGAGCATGCCAGCTACGGGGTCAAAGGTCTCAGCCTCAGCCCTGTGACCCTGGGCACATCCCAGGCCTCTCTGAGACCTGACTCCCTCTTCCAGGAAATGCAGCTCTTGACGTGACTCCTGTCAAGTCGCAGCGATCAGAGCCGGCCTGGCCACACCTGCCACATGGCGAGCGTGGGTCCCTGTGAGGCCGCTTGCCACGCACCACGCAGAGACGTGGCACCTGCTACGAAGCCGTTTGTAAGAACGAGGAGTATCATTCACTTCCTGCGGCTCTGCCCCACCCAGCGTGCTCTGGAGCCTTCTGGACAAGGCTTTCCGCCCCAACGATGGCCTTCCACGGGGCCCGCAGCACGGGGACCCCGGGTCCACAGCTCCCAAGGTCACAGCTCGCAAAAGGCAGAATTCTTCTCTCAGACGCGCCCAGCCGCTCACTCTCACTCGCCTGGGCGTCCGGCCCCTTCCTCAGACAGGTCTTCCCTGGCCCTCCTTGGCGCAGGCTGGTTTCCCCAGCTGGGAGTCGGGCGTGGCATCTGGTTTCATGCCCCCAGGTGCCTGCCATGCCCCCAGGTGCATGCCCCCAGGTGCCTGCCATCACCGCAGCAGTTTCCAGGGCTGGAGACACGCTCGCCTGACATTCCTTTTGCTCCAGTGCGGGGATGGGGGTGGGAGTTTAATCATAATCTCCCGGGCAGAAAACCATGGCGACCATCCTCTGGTGCTAATAAAAGTTTGATGATTCAGTGCCTCGAATGTCTATAGCCAAATGGAGTCTGATCACATTCATTTTTAAAAGGCCATGTTTCCGTCATATCATTTTATAGAGATACTTGTTCTGGAGGTCACTTGCAGCCCCGTGTCTAGAAGATGCTTCGGGGGTGGGGGGGAGGCCGTTGGTACACCTTCCCGCCCCTGCGTACTCTCCCTCTAGGTCAGGGAGCCCTGTGGAAACCACGAATGCTCCCTGGCCCAGGGCTCTCCTGCCTCTACAGAGGCTGGAAACCCCGAATCTGCAGCCCCAGGATCTCCGGGTAAAGGCGTGCAATACCAAAAATACCTCAGTCTTTAGGGTCAGACGTTTGAGTATGAGTCTTGGTTCTGCCTCTCTCCAGCTGTGCAACCCCAGAGAAATTGCTTAACCTCTCTGAGCGCTGAGACCAATGTTTATAGGGTTCAAGCTCCTGGAAGTCCTTCCAGAGAGAGGGCCTTCATTAACTGCCTGCAAGGGAGGCACCAGCTCGTGCCAGTTCTGAGTTCAAGTCTCAAGAGACCTCAGGTGCTTCTGCTACTGTTCCCACACACTTGGTGCCCAGCTGCCTTGGGGGCAAGCCCAGGCTAGCGGACGTGTGAGCCCCTCGCCGCCCCAGCCAAGGGCCTGCTGGCCGCAGGTGCCCGTCCAGAACCCATCACAGTCAAGGCCGGCTGCGTCTTGGTATGATCTCACATGAGGACCTAAAATGGCTGAACTCCTAGAATGAGAGGAGGAATCGGGGCTCCCAGGGGCTAGGGGCTGGGGTGCAGAAAGGGAGAGATGCTGGTTGAAAGGTACAAGCTCCATCCCTCTGCAAACTGAGCAAGTTTTAGGGATCTAAGGTTGAGCCTGGGAGCAACGGTTAGTGTTCACACTTTTATACCCTCGAATGCTGCTAGGGCCTTAGCTCCTCACTGCTCTCTTCAAATAGAAATGGCGGTTCTTTTGCATCAGGCGGGGTTAACGAGCCGTGGCCGGAATCCGTTTGCAATACGTGTGTGATTCACATCAGCGCGTGTCCCTTAAACGCACACCAAGTTTTACGTCGACTGTATCTCAATGAAGTTGGGGTGAGGAGGAGACCGCTGGACTCTGTCCTGTCCTGTCAACCACAGACTCGAGAAATAAGTGAGCGGTGTTTTCAGCTACAGGCTGGGTGGGGCGATCTTGTGATTCAGTCAGAAATGTGTATCTTGGTCTCCTCCCTTTTCTGGCACAGCGCTCCTAAAACCGTGGAAGGAAGGTTCTTGGTGGGTGGTGAAGGCGTCTTTTGTTACGTTAATGGTTAATGCGGTGGCCTTGGAAAGCACCTGAGGAGGGCCAGTCTCCAGGGGTGTCACCTGGCGATTAGAACCTGGGACCTGTAGTCCCCCAGGATCCAGGGAGGGGAGAGGGGCTGGAGGTGGAGTCAGTCACCAATGGCCGGTCATTTAATCAGTCACCTCTATCTACGAAGCCCGTGAGAACCACCAGGTGAGGGACCAGAGAGCCTCCCAGCGCACCTGTGCGGCTGGCGAGGGCCACACCTGGGAGGAGGCTCCGCCTCGCCCCGCGGCCTGCCCCGGCCTCCCAGCAGACAGCTCCTGCGTGTTCTTGTGTAATGAGCAGTGTTCCTCCGAGTTCTGTGAGTCGCTCCAGCAAAGGCTGAACCCAAGGAGGGTTTGTGGGAGCCTCTGATTCACAGTCAGCCAGCAGGCGTGCAGGTGACACAGGAGAGTCCTGGGCTTGCTTCCGGTGACAGAAGTGTTGGGTGGGGGTGGAGGCAGGTGGGCTCTGCCAGAACCGAGCTGAACTGTGGGACACCCGGCTGTTGTCGAGAACTGTGTGTTCAATGTGTGGGAACCCCTCTCCCCATAATGGAAGTTGGGGCCCAGAACCCCAAAATGTGTGTGGCTGTCTGTGTGCACATTTCTACACACACGCGTGTGTGTGTGTGTGTGTGTGTGTGTGTGTGTGTGTGTGTGTGCGTGCGCAGGCGCAGGCGCAGTCCTAAGCGTTTTATAAACATCAAGTCACTCAACCCTTAAAAACAACCTCATGAAATCGGGACAACCGTGACCCCCCTTTCTGGACCCACTTTCTCGGCTTCACGAAGCCGAGGCCGGCCAGTGGGCCAGGGCAGAGCTGGGCTCACGCCGCACAGGGTGGCTTTAGGAATGGTTTTAATTAAACTGGTGCTTTTCCCAAGTGGGAAATGAGGCTTTTGAAACTGCAATTACAGCACGATCCCATTCTGCCTTTAAAGTACATGCGTCAGCTGCGCGCGCAGAGAAGGCGCCAGCGGCCGGAAGGGGCTCGTTCACAGCCACCTCCTGAGCGAGGCCGCTTGTCTTCGCTTCCTCCCTTGCACCTTGCAAAATTGCTCAGTTTTGTATGGTGTGTGTTCATCCTCAGGAGAAAAGTAAATAAGGTAATCAAAGGAAATAAGATTTCCACGTAGGGGAAAGAAAAGGCAGCAGAGCAGGGAGGTGAGAGCCTGGTCTGGAGGTGGCCTCCAGGGCTGAGGACCCCACGCCCATCCCACGGGGGGCCTGCAGGGGCCCTGTCTGTGGAGACACATGTTCCACAGCCTGAGCTTCCCTGGCCCCGAGGAGGCCCCTCCGAGAAGCGACAGTACTTCTTCCGTCAGCCATTTAAATAGCCTGTTAGTCTGGCCATGGGCTTCGGCCATGCAGAAGAGGCAGTTACTCTCCGTACTCATCAGCTGGAGCTGCCAAAACAAAACACACAAACTGGGTAGGTCTGTAGGAAGCCACAAAACATTTCTCTTCTCTAGTTCCCGAGGAGGAAGTCCAAGGTCGAGGTGGAAGTTCAAGGTCTAGGTTCAGGCAGGGCTGGTTTCTGGTGAGAGCATCTGGCTGGCTCATATGTCTCCTAATCTGTGTGGTCAGGACCCCATCCCAACGATCTCACATTACCTTGCATATCCTCGTATGTAATGTTAAGATTGGGGCTTTGACTTTGGGCTTGGGGAACACCATTCCATCTGCGGTGTCCATCACTTACCCTGCTCACGGCAGTGGGGACCTTACTTGTCCCATAGCTGTCACTGAGCCCCTGAGAGGGGTCTGTTCTGTGTTTTTAAAAAAGATTTATTTATTTATACATACAAGAGCTGGGGTGTAGTCCAGAGGTGTGGGGTGGTGAGAGGATTCACCAGAGGCAGAGTGGGGAGCAGAACAGGCAGATCCACTGAAATCTACTGCTGAGGGGAGCAGCAGGGAGACAGGAGAGATCTGCTGCACCATGTGGGAAGCTCCCTGGGCAGGGATCGAACTCGTGCTGCAGTGGCTGCCGAGAGCTTCATAGACTGAGACTTAACCCCTTACGTCACCAGGGAGGACGAGGTCTGTTCTGTGTTTAAGGCATGTAAGTGCCAATGGAAATGGCAGATAATTCACAAAGTAGGAAATGAAGTGCAGTTTCTGAGGTTAAGAGGGAAGGGAAGTGACAGGTCAAGGGGACATAAGGGATGGTGGTGGGAAGAAGTTTACAACACAGTAAAAAAAAAAAAAGTCTGAATTTAATTAACCAACTTTTCTCATACTCCTTCCTGGTTTTCACAAGGAATATTCTCATCCAGTTTTTTTTTTTTAGATTTATTTATTTTTGCATACAAGCTGGGGTGTAGGCCAGAGGTGCGGGGAGGCAAGAGGGTTCACCAGAGACAGAGTGGGGAGCAGAATGGGCAGATCGACTGAAGTGCACTGCTGAGGGGAGCAGCGGGCGAGGCAGGAGAGGTCTGCTACGCCCTGTGGGAATCTCCCTGGCCGGGTATCGAACCGGCGTCACAGCCGCTGACAACTCTACAGCACTGGAGCTTAACCCGTTACACCACCAGGGAGGTCCCTGTCATCCAGTTTTGATGGAAAGTTTTCATAATTTTTTTTTATATTTTCCTGTCTTTCTAGACAGGGTCAGCCAACTATAATTGTCTTAGGTGATTCAGTTCTAGTTTGTTAGGAAGCAACATGATGAGGCTGAAATAGCTTCTCTGACCTCAGTTTACTCATCAATGAAATGGAACACACAGGTGAGGTGTCCCTAGCTTATTGGGAGAACTGAGTGGGACTATAAATGTGACAATGGCAGAGGCTGGCATAACCCCTGGCATGTGGCCAGAACTCCATATGCCTGATTCTCCTCCTGGGCACCTAAAATAAGACAGGGATTGGCAAAATTTTCACAGATTCGTGACAACCCAGCTCAAGTGACCAGCAAAAGAGGCTGGTTACAAAAAGGAAGCAGTAGGGTCACAGTTTGGGGTGCTTCAGACTTGTTTTAAGGCCTGACTGTGTTTGCTGTGTGTGTGCCTTGGGTCAGTTTCTCGACTTGGCTCAACCTCCAGTTCCTCTTCCAAATGGGAGCTTTAATCCCACCCACCCCAGCCCTGTTGTGAGACTTTAAAAAACTAAAGTTAAATATATTGTACATTCAATCCTCCACTTCAGAGCCCATGCTTTTTGCAGACAGTTCTTCTATCACTATTACTGCTGTTTTAATTTTTCATTCCCAATTAAGACTCCTATTACTACAATAAAAGGAAACCTGTACTGTGTAGAAAGTATTTCCTATTGTAAAGTACAGCGAAAATAAAGCAATGTCATTTAACAATCTAACTTTTGCATATTACAATATCTCCTGCTGCAGACTCTAAACTCGAGGTGTTTAATGTTCACACACACACAAACTGTCAATTACCAGAGAGGCATAGGGTGGGTAAATGGTAGAATAGCAAGAGATAATAGCTCACTTCCAACCTCAGAAGTGCTAGGGGAAAAAGACTTCAGATGCCAGGATACCTCTGAGTCCCAAACTCACATCTGCCAAAGACCCATGGGGAGAGACAGAGGTGAAAGCTGCCCCGGAGAGGGGGTGGACGTGAGCTCGTGAGCAGGAGTTGGGCTTGCAGTAAGAATTCTAGGTATGTGCTTTCTGCTCCCTGCCCTTTCCTTTTCCCAGGGGATGATTAAGTGGGGAGCAGCAAGACAGAGTAGTCACGTCATCTGGGGGCTGCTATCTTCGGGGCAGAACTCTCCTGGGGTGGGGGGCAGCAGAGTCTATTATAAGAGCATTGATGGGCCAGCCTGCTCCCCACCTGGTGGCTCGGCCCCACCAGTCCCCCCTCCCTTGGCTGTGACCTGCAGTGAGGACAGTTCTGTTTATCCCCTCCAAAAATAGAACCTAGGAAGGGGGTCCTGGACTGAAATTTAATAGGAGGAGGAATAGTAGTGGTGGTGGTGAGTAGGTTGAAATTTGAAAGGGAACTACAAGCCCATTATATCTCAAAAACTCTGCACAAGTTGATTGCTACAATGGAGAAAAGTAAGGTAGTAGGAGTAGGTGACATACAGGCTGGAGGGGCTTTCTCTGAAGGTATGGGGGGAATAAAATAACAAGAGTCAAGAGATAAAGAGATTAGACTGAAGAGCCTGAGGAGGAATGAAAATGGACAGGGGAAGAAGGATATTTGAAGGATGGATGGATGGATGGATGGACGGAAGGACAGACAGACAAACAGACAAAGAAGTGGATTTTTGTTTGGATGGATGGTTGACATAAGTTATGGTGGAATCTAGTACAGACTAGCTAGATTAGGGAGGAAATGAGGAAACTAATTATTCTATAGCAGTAAGAAATCAGTGTGGGAGAAGAATCTTCTGGATCTTCTGAACCCAATGGAGGAGAAACATTTTAAGGCACTGGGTGATGGCAAGTCTGAGAAGTTGATGCAGCAGGAAGGTATCTGTCTCTCTCTGTCCCACCAGATAAGCTCTCCCATTTCCTTTATTTACCCTCTGGGCTTAAAAAACTTTGCTTTATATTCCAAGGGGAAAGAACATTAGAACTGCTGCCACCAGTGATGTCGCGAGCAAGTTGGGTCAGCCAGAATCCCTGGCCACTGTACCACAAGGGTGGACATACTGACCTTTACCCAGCCCCCCTTCTGTTCTCTTGTGACTCTGGATAAGTACCCCTGCCCTCTGCTGCTCTTTCAGACACGAGTTTGCTGCCTCCTCAGTTTGTTGACAAGTTAAACCTCTTTCCTTGTCCTCAAACGCTGACTCCTTTTATTGGGCCCAGAACTGAGACCAGTCAGCAATCCAGTAATGAAGGAAGGAGAAAGAAACCCTGAGAACAAAGTACATCAGTCTCCTTATCCCCCACATTTTCCTTTGGGCCTCTCATCTGAAAGTTGAGGTTTGATATCCCAACCAGTCTCAACTGTCGATCAGCACAATCAACATTTCCAATTGTCATCCACCACGCCACGCCACCAACTTTCATGTTCCTGAGCAGTAGCGATCCCAGCAGCCCCAAGAACAGAAGTCTGTATGCTTTCCAGCTGCAATGAGCCAATCTTAAAAAATAGGTATATATTTAGGGTTTCCAAAAAAGATCACGAGCAACTGCTAATAATTATTTGCAGCCATCAGAGTTGGACCCAACACAATTAATGCTACCGCTGAATTTTGACAATACCAGAAAGATCATTTAAGCTCAGCACAAGGATGCCTGCCAAGGCTGCTCCACAATTAAGCCGATTTTCAAACACGCAGACAGAATCTTTTCAAGTAGAGTGAATACAAGCGAATTGAGTCGCAATACAATGGTGGGCTCCTATACGGTCCATAGAATGCTCCAGACTTAGAGGCAGATGTTCCAGGCTGGGGCTGGGGGAGAAAGCTGGCAGGAGCCTGGTCCTCAGGGTCAAAGCAGAACGATGGGGGAGGGAGAGGTAACTGTCTCTGAGTCAACTTTGTTTGAGCTGTGGCTTCTGCATTAGTTTTCTACTGTGACAAATGACCACAGACTTGGTGACTGACTATAGTAGAAATCTATTCCCTCACAATCCTAGAGGCCAACAGTCCGAAGTCAAGGTATAGGCAGGTTTAGTTCTTTCTGGAGGCTTGCTTCTCTCAGCTTCTGGTGGCTGCCACCCATTCTTGGGATTTGTCATGCCAGTATCTTCCTGCGTCTTCAGGTCACCTGCTCCCCTGTGTATCTTCTTTCTTATCATTGACTTTACCCCACTGCTATCCAGGATGATGTCATCTCAGGATTATTAACTAAATTGCATCTATAATGATGCTTCTTTCAAATGAGGTCACATTCACCATCTTTCTGATATGCCATCATAGACAGGGTTTTGTCCTTTCCTCATGGCCTCAAAATGGCTGCTGCAGCACCAGACATCACACAAAGGCAATGCCTCCCCTGGTCAGAGAAGAGGCCATAAGTGACTCTTTGATGGAAAGCTTTCCTGAAGTCCACCCTCAGCAGACAGACTTCGGGACTCATTGACCAAGTTTAGTGTGACCTGAGATAAATACCATGTTTTTGACAATGATCCCCTTGGGGTGGAGTCAATAGAAACTCCTACGTACCAGAGAAAAGAGC
This sequence comes from Scalopus aquaticus, assembly GCA_004024925.1. Lineage (NCBI taxonomy): Eukaryota > Metazoa > Chordata > Mammalia > Eulipotyphla > Talpidae > Scalopus > Scalopus aquaticus. The sequence goes on from PVIJ01008713.1 coordinate 22,164, forward strand.
CCTGGACCCAGAGACCACAGGGTGCTGGTTCGCATCCCAGCCCTGGCTGCTCTAGCCCCTGTCTGCCTGGTGACTTCCCCAGGCTGCAACCTCCTCCCTGCAAAAAGGGAGAAACAGCTCCCAGGTCTCAGTTCTCCTTATTGCCTCACAGCCCCTCACGCTGGAGAAGTCAGAATCCAGCAAACTGCAGTGTTCTTTTGGCATCTTCGATTTTTCTCTCCAAGGAGCCTCTCTGTGGTGTCAGAGGAACCCAGCCGTTAAGGAAAATTGCATCCCGGGCAGTCTGAGCATGTGCTAATTTACTAGTTATAAGCTGGGAAACAATTTTAACCAGATGGAGGTGCCCTGCCCTGCCCTGGCCACCAAATCGTTCACATTTCACTTCTCAGGAGGAGGCTCTGCTGTCTCACAAGGAAAGCAAGTCCTCTCTCCCCTTCACTCAGGTCGCGGCTCTAGCTAAAGCCCTAAGTATTTCCCGGTGCTCACTAGCATGAGACACCCCCTGGACTGTGAAAGCGTGTGGCGGAGGAAACACTGACTTGCACTTGGAAGGTGAGAATACATCAAGTCGAGTGAACCCCATAAATCTGATCCCCTAGTCCTGTCCCTAAGCACAGACCTAAACACTTGTTTGTGGGTTTTAGAAGAAAAGTATCGGGGCTTTTATCAAGCAAAGCCCCCCCGCGCCTGCCGGCTGAGCAGCAGCGGTTTCATAAGCCAGCGCAGCGGCCCAGGGAACCCCTTGTCCGGCCAATCCCGCTGCTCCTGGATCTCAGCCAGCGGACATCAGCTAAAGCTGCTCCTCACGTGCCGTGAGAAGGGGCTACTGCCCACGAGGGCCTGCTCTAAGCGCGTCGACAATCATTCCTGAAATTTATATCTAACTTGCCATGTGTCCCATCATTCACGTGCTCTCCTTGTGGATTCGCTGCACCCCTGGTCAGGTCATCTACAGTTTGCGTTGGAGGAAACTGAGGCTCAGAAATGCTGAGTCAATTGCCGAGGCCCTTCAGCTCTGCGAGGCAGGTGGGTTTCAAGCCGGAGCCGGACCACAGGCTCTGGACGTTCACGTGCACGTCTTTATCTGGACACCTGCGCCCACGTCTCCAGTGACACCTGGGCGTGCAGTCACGGGCTCGCGGGCACAGGAGGCCTCGAGCAGGTGCTGAGTAAGGGATCGGTGCTCCAGAGAGGCCATCACCCATGCACCATTGCGGATCTTTGCTGGATGCCTGTGCGTGTCGATCCGGAACCCAAAACATTGTCTCTTCACCTTCCCCCAACCGTCCTCCTTGGTACCCCCAAGCTTTCTACCATGTTGGTTTCTTACCTTCAGAACAAAGTTTATGAAGGAAGGACCCAACCTTCTGTGCATTTATCCTGCCACAGCAGTCAAAGGGGACAAGAACAGCTGCCTGAATAAGCAAACACATTCCCCACCTTCTCCAGGTAGCAAAGGTGGCTGCCTGGCTTTGCATCCTGGTTTGTGTTAATTTCTAGATCCAAGACTTTGTGCAAGTTACTTAACAGCCTGTCCCTCAGTTTCCTCATCAATAAGAAGCAGGCCGTGGGGTCTTTCTGAGATTTTAATGTGAAAGCACAGTGCCTAACACACGGTAAGTTCTCCTGAAATGATGTCTGTTGTTATTACCCAGGCTCCTCCAGGCTAAGCTGTCATTGCTATGGCAACCAGGTAACGAAAGGGACTAGCCAGGAGCTTGCCTACTTAACAGCACCATTCTGTTCCTCATTCTGCTTTGAAGACACCTGGCTCCTCAATATCTGTCATAATCAAGGGATCTGAAGGATGAGTGGAAATAACACAGGTCTTTTAAAGCAATTAGTGGGGGTAATAGAAATGCCCAAAGGAGCGAAAGTAAAATCAATTATGTTAATGCCTGGTCGTTCAAGGCCATTTTCCTTGAGATAATGGCAAATCACTAGTGGGAACGTCGCAGGAAAAAATTAAGATCTTTCCTTGTACCAATCCTGTTTGACTAATAGTAAACCTTGATGTCAGTGCCGTCATGCCCAGGTAACACTTACTTATGAATATTCTTCAGCACGCGGTGCCTCTGGGAACTGCACCAAGTTCAGTGAAACCGAGACTCTGGACGTCACCAAGATGGAGAGCACCGTCTTTAGGAATAACGAGCTTTTCAGCTCTGCCTGCTCTGTGTGGCTTCGCTGTGACTTCCACAGTGGCACTGTCAGCTGCTCCTTCTACCATTTCCCTGAGTTTCTCCCCCACTCCTTTGTGGCACAAAGAACAAGATAATTTGCAGCCTTCAGATGCTGGGGTTTACTTTGAGCTCTATTGGCAACATGACTTTTGGATCCTTTTTTGTATTTTGGTGTCAGAGTTGCTGGCTCAGTCTTTCCTCGCTAGAGATTTGAGTCAGCAAGGTTGCTATAAAAGTACACACGGATCCACAAACAGCACATCCTATTAGCATCATATTTATATAACAATACACAGACCAGCACATAGTGAGTTCTCTTGAAGTGGTTATTATTGCTACTGCCCAATCTCCTCCCAGGCTAAGTTTTATTTCATTTGAGATTTGTCAAGTAAGGAGAAGGTTACACACAGCCCAAGAGAGTTGTTTTCAATGCATGTGCTGTATCAGTGATTGTCTGATCAAGGAGTAGTGAGATGCTATGAATGAACTGGGCTTGATAGCTGGACAGAATTGGATTCCAATTCCAGTCTTAGTGCCCCGCTAAGGTATAGGTGTCCTGAGACCAATTTCCAACTGGGTACGTGAGGAGACTCCCCTCCCACGACCCCCCAGCAAGCGGTTCTCAGACATAAGCAGGCTGTCGGAGAATTCAGCTGAACTCAGCTCCACGCTGGCTTTCTCTCCCTGCAGACAACTCAGATTCCACAGGCTCGGGGCTCGGGCCCCCAAGACACGCAGCACTTCAGATGCCGGTCACTAGCCCAGGCTACCACCTGTGCGTCTGACCAACCGGCTATAAAATCCGGGGGTCCCGTCCCCCTGCTCGTGTCCCATTATTTAGATGAGCTACTCACAGAAGTCAGGAAACCTGTTACTTCACTAGATCACCGATTTATTACACAAGGTATCACTCAGGAACATTCAGGGGGAGATGCTATGCTAGGTATGGGGGACAGTGAGGCGCTTCCATGCACCCCATTCTGCCCACACCCCCACATGTTCACCAACCTGGAAGCTCTGGGCTTTTATGGGGTGTCGTTACTTAGGCAGTCACTGGCCATTGCTGATCGATTTAACTCCAGCTCCTCTCTGCTCCCCTGAGGCTGAGGCAGGGAAACTGTCATCTCCAACCCTCCAATCACATGCTTGGTTCTTCAGGTAACCAGCCTCCATCATTAGGTGCTCCCCTAAAGTAACCCCCACTAACATAATAAGAGACACCTTTACACTTACAACACTTAGGAAATTCTAAGGGTTTGGGAGCTGTGAGCCAGGAACTGTGGTCGCAGGCTAAGTATATAGAGGAAGCATTTCTTATTGATCACATTATCACACCCAATGACGCAGTGGGGGGCTGGTCCCTCACCCCCGGGATCTGGGGGGTGGGCTAGGGATGTCAAGTGCATGGCACTCAGGGAAGCTGGACGCTGCAATCTCCACCCTCTATGACAAAGCATATTCCATTCCCGCTTCTTGAGCTCTTTTCCCTCAGCTGCCCAGTGGAGGGGCAGAGCCCAGCACCCTAAAAAGGGCTCACTCTGTATCCCCAGATTCTGGCATCCTAGAAGGGGCTCACTCTGTATCCCCAGAGCTGGGCCCCACTGCATAATAGGTATTTCATAATTAAATGCTTGAAAAGCACCAGGGCCTAGGATCGGGCCGAGAGCGTGGTGTGGGTAACTGATACTTAGGGCTTTTTTCAGCTGCTTCAGTCCTAATTAAGATGGTTCTGGGTGGAAATTCACAGCCTTCCAAGCATGTCTCACCCCCCTTTCTTCCCCGTTGCAAGCTCTGCTCTGTCCTGTTCTTGACAGCTCTGTGTCTGGCTGAAAATGGGCCTGCTCAGCCTCCCTCTGCCTCTAACCTGGGTAATCACCTCGGTCTAAGCCACAGCTCATTACCTCCCTGCAGGTGTTAACTGAGGCAGAGCTGACCTCTTAGGAGCTCATTAGTCAGATGCTCCAGGTAGAACGTGGACTCTGCTTGAGACTTGGTGACAGCCCATAGACCAGAAGTTTCTCTATTTGGGGTAGTTTTATATCAGCACGTTTAGAGCATCCAATAGCAATGGCCCACCCTTGGATAGCCCCCTGCAGGAGAGCTTGCTAGACCTGGCCTTGGCCTGATGCCATCCTCCTGTACTTAAGGACCAGGGGAGAAAGAACCCTTCCCCTGGTTTTTGCGTTTGCTCTAAGGCTGGTGTTGACAACTACGCTTAATACCTCACACAGAGCCGTCCCTCCAAGAAGCCCTTAGAGGGATGTTGTCAGTTCCGGTTCCGGTAGGAGAGAGCTGTACTTCTGCCGAGCAGCTGGTGGTGTGGGGCGGACAGTGCTGGGGAAGGGGCGGGCCCTGAGGAGATCACACCCTGAGGCTGCAGGGTCTGAAACTCTTCTAAGTGACCATCTTTGCTACTTCTGCTCAGCAGCTAGGAGGCGGGCACAGAAGCCAATTTGTGATTAACCTCCAGCCAGTGTTCAGGACACCTGAGCATGGATTTGGTATAACGGGTCTTGCTCCTGGCTCTCCTTGCTTCATTTTTGTTGGTTTGGAGTTTTTAAGAAATGCATGTTTTTAATGAATTAGCTATCACTTGTTCTATCTGAAATATTGGGCATAGCTCTCATGCCTGTCTCATCCTGTTGGGAACAAGCTAGGGTAGAAACATTCTAATACAAAATAAAGGGGGAAAAATAAAGAAGAAAATCCTGGCAGCCTCTAGCATTTCAATTTTCAGTGGTCAATTTAAAAAAATTTGGAAGAAAGGAAATCAATACAGCGGCTTCCCAGAAAATGATTAATGTCTACTCTTGAAAAATGGAAGGTGTCTTTTAGAAATTAACCCTTTATCAAATATGTGGTTTGCAGATTTTTTTCTTAAATTGCCTTTTTACTTTATTGTCTCCTTTGCTATGGGGAAACATTGGCGTTTGATGTCACCCTGCTTGTCTATTGTGTGTGTGTGTGCGTGTGTGTGTGTGTGTGTGTGTGCTTGTGGCTTTTAAAAAACCCAATAAAAATGAGCAAAAGATGAATAGGCAATTCTCCAAAGAAGACCCATAAATGGCCAAAGGGCATATGGAAAGGTGCCCCAGGTCCCTCATTACTAGGGAGATGCAAATCAAAGCCACCAGGAGATGCCACCTCACACCTGTTAGGGTGGCCCTTATTTTTAAAAGAAAGCAAAAAAGATAAGTGTTGGTGAGGATATGGAGACATCAGAACCCATATGTGTTTTTAGTAGGAGCGCGAAATGGTGTGACTATTACAGAAAACAGTATGGTGCTTCCTCAAATAATTCAAAATAGAACTCCCGTATGATCCAGCTATCCCATTTCTAGGTATTTATCCAAAATAATTTATATCAGGATCTAGAAGAGATATAAGCATTCCATGTTCACTGCAACAGGACTGAAAATAGCCAAAATTGGAAACAACCCCAGTGTTTATTGATGGTGACTAGATCAGGAAAAACGTGTGTAGGGAAAATGGATTAATCAGACTTTTTTCACCACTAGCCTCCGTGTCTATCACCTGCGGCTCGTTCATGGTGATGCAGAAGGGTATTGGGAGTGTGGGCGCGGGGCACGCGTGCCTGATTGTGGACACCTGGAGTATGGGAGTGTGCGCATGTGTAAGTGTGCACACCTGGGCCTAGAAGCTGGGGGAAAAGCCACAGCAATGGCGGCTACGAGAGAATGAGGGGGGAGACTACGGAAGAGGTGAGACCGCGAGAGCGAGAATGTCGGAGAGAGCCCAGAGGAAGAGCACAAAGATTCACTGGGGGCCTGGAGGCTTGGTTGCTGCCAGCCCCCTGGCCCCCGGCCCCTTAGACCCCCATGCCTAGCACCCCTGCTTGCCTGCTTGCCTCAACAGCATGCTCTGCATGTGCAATGGAATATTATTCAGCCTTCAAAAGAAGGAAATCCCGCTACTGGGGACAGTACGGACAAACACTGACAGTGCTAAGCCAAGTATGCACGACGCCGCCCATAGGAGGACTCGAGCATAGCCACAGAGAACAGACGGGCATTCATCAGGCCCTGGCCACCAAGGAAGCGGAGAGCCATTGTCTGCGGGATCAGCTTCCAGTCGTGCAAGGTGAGTGCGTGCTAGCGCGCTTCTAACAGAGCTCACAGGTAGCAGTCCTGGGTTGTGCAAATAAACATCTGTGAAGAGAGTGCAGCCGATGCTGCTGTTCTTACCACAGTGAAACGGGGAAGCATGCTTGTGATTTCTCCTTTCCCGCCAGGGGTTTCTGGAGTGGGTATTTCTCACTATTGTTTCCCTTAAGGTTTTTTCCCACTTGGAAACATATTTTTGGGCACAGGTCGAAGGAAATGTCAACATTGTCAAATCAAGAGCGTTTGACGCCTGTTCCTACTCAACGTTCTCATCTCCCTCTCGGGGCTCAGTGCCTTTCACATTCCCCTACAACAGTCTCACCCTGGTAGCTCCAAGTTCTGTCCAGCTGTCAAAATCAGCAAAGGTGGGGGCCAGATGGGTGACACAGGCAGGTCACTTAACTCCTCTGAGCTCGTCTTCTTTGCCCCAAAGTGGAGAGAATTATTCCTTCCCTATAGACTCTTCTTATTAAGGATAATAATGTGTTAGAAACCATCTGGCAGATGCTCAATAAATGTTATTTTGTTCTCCATTTCCAAAGCCTGGATGAATGCAGTTTTAGCACCTTAAAACGGAGGTTGTTTAAAACACCTGTTATTCCTTACCTGATTTCACCTCCCTATCGGGGAGTCTCTTCAACTCAGAATTTCTGGCTCAGTTGTTAATGTGCTAGACCGGTCTCCTCTGGAACTGGACGATAATAAACTGCATTTCAAATAAATGGTTTAACAGTGTGCCCATTGTCTCGTGGCTGTCTGCAAAGATGGCATTTATGGTGTAGCAGCACGGCCCCAACTGGGGACCCAGTCTGCCCCAGTTCAGAAGGCTTTTGCTGGTGGGCACACAAGATTGATAGCCTTGTACTGTCTTGAACCTAGAATTCCAAACTCTTACATTACGGTATTAAGATCAGCTACTAGGAAACACTTACTGCGCCCCATGGTGGATCTGCACCCCCATCCCATCGGCCCCATCTATTCATTTTCTGGTGTTACCTAACAAATTAGCATAAATGGAAGGGCTTAAAACAACAAACACACATCCACAGGTTAGATCCCAGGCTGGCTTGGCTGGCTCCCCTACTCAGGGTTTTGAGAGGATGCCCCCAAAGTGCTATGAGGCCGCATTCCTGGGAGGCTTGACTGAAACAGGGTCTCCTTCCAATTTCCCTCTGGCCATTTGGCAGATTTCATTTCCTTCTAGTTGTAGTTCTGAGATCTCTGCTACCGCTTTGAAGGTCTTTAATATCTGAGAGGCTGTTCTCTAGCTCCTCACGGCCCCTTCCTCACGCTGGGACAGATTAATTCTCCAACATGGGCAGGGGAATCTCTAGCTCCAGTGAGCTAAGATGGAGTCTTAAATGATGGAAGACTAGCACAGTGGCCCTCCCAACCCCTCCGCCGTATTCTGTTGGTTGGAAACAAGTCAGAGGTTCCTCCTTGCTCAGGAAGGGAGTATGGAGGGCATGGATGGGGGGAAGAATCATGGAACCATGGGAGATTTCCATCGTCCATACACCTCATCCCAACTCTGTATGGCCCATTGTACTTGTCAGCAACTGAGACATAAGTACTTGCCAAGGTTGCACAAGTCTGAAACTCAAGCCGAAGCAGTTGGCTGAGAGTTTATGTTCTGTAAGCAATATATTATGTGAGGAAGTCAGCTCCTGTATTTTTCCTTTAAGCTCCAGTTGCGGTGCTCCTGTATTTCCCAAGTGTGTACGATGTTATAAGGATGATCTCTGAGGAACATCTGAGTACACGATGCACAACCAGCGAACACTTAGAATTGGCAAGTGTCTAAATACACTCTCACATCTCCCCTTTCTGTACACAAAGAAGCAGAAGGGCAAGAAGGAAAAGGATTTGCTGAGGTCACAGAGGGCAGAGAAAACTGGACAGCAGATGGACAGCTTCTCTTTCCTTCTTTCTTTTCCCATTTCATTGTCCTTCCTAGCACCCTTTTTGTTTTATTCATTTGCCAGTCGAACCTCAGTTTTCCTTTTCTTACCTCTCAGTCCTTCAGGTTGAGCTGGTCCCTCCTAGGGGGCTTTGGAGATGACCAAATGACTGAGACTTGGCCAATCAGAGAAATGCATCTTCATGACCCTGGTGATGGTTGAAAGCAGGCATATTTCTTTGCCCCATATTGGGTCAGTAAGAGTCAGTGAGAATGTATCCTAAATCTTTTTCTGAAATAATCAGCAAAGACATGCTATCTTTGGGCAGGGAGCTAAAGAGTTAGGAGGGGTCACTAGTTGCTGGTGACCAGCCTTGCCACCGTGCGCAGTCACTCTCAGGATAAAGCCAACACAGGGGAAGTGTGTAGAGAGAGTTAGTCTCAAGGTGCTGCGAACCCTGATTAAGCCATGCCTGAAGCTTGCACAACTGCTAGAAGTTGAAGAGACATAGCTATGTAGTACATTTTCTTTCCCTTTCCCCTCATTTTACATGGTTTCTGATGCCAACTAAAAAAATCCTAGCTGATTCAGTCACATCACTTCTATTTTAGGGCTTCATCCCTTGCATCTGTGATTTTTAAAACTATTGACAGTTGGAGACATCAGAGTCCCACTTTCTTCTGTGAGACTCTTAGAGCTTTCCATTTCATCTCCTTAGTCGTGTTAGCCACCGCTTTCTCTGTAGTCTGAATAGGATTTTCTTGACATCCAAGGAAAGGAATCAACTGACAAATTCCATGGGTGAGGAGGGTACGTGAGTGAATTAGCACTTTAGATTCTGAAATTGACCAATATTTATCAGACCCATTGGCTCCAAAGGGTGCCAACCCAGAGGTCAGGTGTCTTCCAGAGATACAGTGGATGGTATTTACTGAATGCCTCTCTCTATCTCAGTGCTAGCTAGAGGTCCCTCATTCTCACAAGCAGAGAATGAATTGCTTTTTCTCCAGTACATTCCCTGCATTTGACAGGAGCAGTCTCAGCTTAGTCTCTTTTCCAAAATGGTTATCTACAAAATTGGAGTGAAGGGTCGGGGTTCTACAGCAGCTGTGTCTTCAAAGGATAAGGCGTAAAGCCAAAGAAGGTGGCCAGCCACTCACAAATCACTGTGAGAGAACAAAGGCTTAGAAAGCAATGAATTGTCTTAGGTTTTACTGTTTTATGGTACTGGCGCTTGATGAGACTATTCCAGCATTTAAGGGCTGCCATCCATCAGTGTTATCTGAGACAGGAGAGCATAAGTTTGATGCTGGCGGGTAATAAAGTGATTACATGATACCAGCACATGGGACAAAGGGAAGAATGGGCCTTGGAGCTAGCCAGACTGGGTTCAAATTCTACCTATGCAAATTACTAGCCTTGTGTTCTTCGGGAATTTATTTATGGAAACCCTTGTCAAAGGGGGATAATATCCCATAAGTTATTTGGACAAACCTACAAGGTAAGAACCATGTTTCAAAATTGAGTTACTCTGATTTTAATGAGTAAGCCCTTAGTATTTGTGGTCTATGAGGATACTGTCATGCTTTAAAAACAGATGGTAGTCACCGTGGAAAAGATGTGGCGAGCTCTCAACTCCCTGCCTCCCCACTGAGTAGATCTGGGAGCTCTGCGCATAATGTATGGATCCCCCTTTGAGAACTCTGAAAAATCCAGAGTAGCAGGCAGATTGGAGGACAGACTATACTTTGAAGTACGTCTTCATCAAGGTTAGCATCTTTTCCTCTGGTCTCGCCTAGCCCAGTCTCACAGTATTTCCAAACTGAAGATAGATGATCTAAACACACCACTTAAAATAAGTGATTGTGAGGAGGAATTAAAAGCCATGACCCAACTAAGTACAAGGGATTGACTTCAAGTATGATGATGTAGGGAAAGTAAAAATATCAGGAAGAAAAAAGTCACACCACATGAACAAAAATCTGTATGGCTAAATTACTATCAAACAGAGTAGATTTCAGAACAAATAAAATGCTCATGAATAAAGACAGATATTACATACTAATAAAAGGTCTAGTCTCCAAGAAGACATAACTGGACTAAATGTGTATGCATCAAACAACAGAGCTTCAAAGCACAGGAAGCATAAGCTGACAGAATTCAAAGGAGAAACAGCCAAATCCACATTATAGCTGGGTACTTTGACCCTACTTTCTCAATAGTAGATAGAACTTCTAGAAAAAGATCAACTAAGATATAAAAGAACTGAATGACACCATAAAACACCATCAAGAACAGCCCAATATGCTCAAAGAGCACATACAATATTCACCAAGATAAGTCATGTCCTGGAACATAAAATAAACCTTAATAATTTAAAAGGATTGAAATGATACAGAGTATGCTGTGTGAATGTGATGTAGTTTAAGTAGAAATCAATAACAAAGATAACAGAAAAGTTTCAAATGCTTGTCAATTATACAGCACAGACCTACATAACCCATTGATCAAAAATGAAATCTCAAGGAAAACTAGAAAATTCCTGGAACTAAATAACAGCCAGATGCAGCATATGAAAATTTATGAGCTGGAAACAAAGTAATCCTCCGAAGGAAATGTGTACCACCAAATACTCATGTTAAAAAAGAACAGTCTCCACTTTGAGAAATCTGAAAACAACAAGCCAAATACCCAAAGTAAATACAATCCTGTTACTATTGTTGCTTTCAACAGGGAAATGATTAAGAGTAGTAATCAATGGACTTGAGAACAAAAGAGGCATAAGGAAAATCAATGAAACCAAAAAACAGTGGTTCTGTGAAGAAATCATGCCTTTGATAAGCCTCCAAGAAGACTGGAAAAAGTATGAGGAGACACAAATTACCAATGTTAGGCATGAACAAGAGATTCGCCCCACAAATCCTGTAGTGACTGAGGGAAATACAAGACCCTAAAGAAGACTCTCTACACGTAAACTTGGGGACTTCAAAAAACTCAGCAAGGTGAGAAAGATAACCTGAATGTGTGTACATCTCTAAAACACATTGAACCATTTTTAAAAGTTTCCCCCTAAACAACCTCTTGTCCTCAATCTAAAATGGAAAATCAAAGGACCTAAAGCAGCCCAAATAATTAGAAAACCAAGAATAAAGTTAGGGGACTTGTACCACCTGGGTTTAAGACTTAGTATAGAATGACAATAATCAACACAATATGAATTGGCAAAGGGATTAACACACATAGATCAATGGGCGAGAACAGAGTTCCGAGACAGACCCAGACAGATGTGGCCAATTGATTTTTGGAAAGGTGTGAAAGACATTTAATGGAAAATTATATTCTTTCAACAAATAGTGTTAGAACCACTGGATATGAATATGAAAAAAAAATCATTGACCTGAACTGCATGCTTTATACAAAAATTGAAGTGGAGTATAGATCTGGGTGTAAAAAGGAAAACTACAATTAGAGGAAAATATGGCAAAAGATACAGTCACCTCCACGTTATCTGTGGGGAGTACGTTCCGGGGCTCCCTTTGGTGTCTGAGCCCGTGGACAGTACGTAACCCTATATGCACCATGCTCTTTCCTTTACATACATATGTGTGGTCTAGTTTAATTTATAAATTAGGCACAGTAAGAGATTAACAATGAAAAATAATAAAAAAGCAAGAATTTTAACAATACATTATAATAAAAGTTATATGAATGCAATCTCTCTCAAAACACATTATTGTGCATATTTTTTTAAGATTTATTTTATTTTTGCATACAAGCTGGGGTGCAGGTCAGAGGTGTAGGGCAGTGAGAGGGTTCACCAGAGACAGAGTGGGGAGTAGGCAGGCAGATGGACCGAAATACACTGCTGAGGGGAGCAGCGGGCGAGGCAGGAGAGGTCTGCTGCGCCATGTGGGAATCTCCCGGGCCGGGCGTTGAACTTGCACCGCAGGCACTGACATCTCCACAGCTCTGCGCTTAACCTGTTGTGCCACCAGGGAGGCCCTATTGTGCATAATATTTTTAAACTGCAGTTGGCCACGGGTGCTAAAATAAAACCACAGACAGTGAAACCCCAAGGAGGGTTTATTCATATGCATTGTATTCATAATCTAGGTATAGGCAAGCAGTTACTAGACTAAAACGACCTTCCAAATCAGGCAAATCGCTAAGTTCAACTTTATCAAAATTTCTAACTTTTGCTCTGTGAAAGAAGCTGTGAAGAAAGAGAATGGAAAGGCAAACTTGCAGACCAGGTGACAGTTTCGGAAGGGAGGTAATCAATGAAACAGCTATATCCAGAGGAGAGAAAGAGCTCTCAGACTCGACTGTCAAAAAACAATGAAAATGCAAAACTGGTAAAATATTTGAACAGACACTTTGCAAAGAGGGTAGATGGAAGGCAAATAGGCCCACGGTAATAATGTGCAACACCCTTAGCCATTAGGTTTATCACTGAAAACCCTGATGCTAGACTGCTAAACCCCCAATGGTATTGCTAATGGTGACAATACTGCCAATAGCCAAAACTAGATCTAGGGCTAATTAGAACGTTCATACTTGGCTAGTGCGAATGGAAATGTTTGAAAAGCAATTTGGTAGTTTTTAACAAACTTAAACATATACTTAGCACACAATCCAGAGCTCCCTTGTACTAACCCTAGAGAAATGAACACTTGTGTTTACACAAAAACCTGAACATGAACATTTATAGCTGCTCTATTCATCATGGCAAAACTAAACAGCCAGAGCGATGAATGAATAGATTGATTGTATCTACATCCACAAATGCTGGGCACTACTCAGCTGTAAAAAGAAGTGAACTCCACGCAGTTTCAGAATGTCACGTACTCTGAGATTCCCTTTCTATGACATTCTCTAAAAGACAGAGCTATAGGGATGGAGAACAGACCAGAGGTAGCCAGGGCTTAGGGGTAGGAAGAGGGTGGGATGTGAAGGCAAAAGACTAGCAGGAGAGATCTTAGGGCATGTGCTCCATCTGTTCTATACACAAATTGTAATGGACTCTGTGTGTGTTTCCTCCCCCCTCAAATTCACATATTGAAGCCCTGACTCCATCCCATGTGATGGGGGATATCATTTTGGGGAAGTAACTGGGTTTAGATGAGGTCATAAGGGTGGGACCCTCATGGTGGCATTAGTGCCCTTACAAGAAGAAGAAGAGATGGCAAACCTTCTCTGACCTGTGTGGATCCAGAGAAAGAGCCATCCTCAAAGCAGGAGGAGAGCCCTCACCTGGAAACCAAACCCTGTGACACCCTGACTTTGGACTTCCAACCTCCAGAACTGTGAGAAATCAATGTCTGCTATTAGAGACATCCATGGTGCTTGTTATAGCAGCGCCAGCAGACTAATACAGTGATTGTGGTGTTGGTTACACAGATGCATGTGGGTATTAAAATTCATAGAACTATGCACCAAATGCATCAATTTTAATGTATGTTAATTAAAACTTAAAAAGCAGTTGATTATGTCACCTGTCATAAAGCAGGATGCTTCTAGAAATGCTTTAACAAGAGCACAATGTTATAGGGTCGATAGTGAGCATTTATTAGTGAATATTTAATCCGTGTGAACTGCAACATTATTCCATTTGATCTAACTTAACTTTTCTAACATGGGTCCCATGTTATCCCCATTTTGCAGGTAGGAGAAGCTGAGGCCCAGGTTAGCTGGTTTGCTCAAATGCATGGCTAGAGGTGGGGTAGCAGGGATTGGAACCCAGGTCTCACAGACGCTAGACTCTTTGTGCCAATCACAATTTACTCCTTCTGGAGCTTCAGTATTCTGTTTTTGTGGTTTTAAAATCCTGCGTGTAAACTAAGTCTGGTCTTGCCAGCGACAAGCACCACCTCTGCTTTGCAGTAAGTGCTCTTTTCACCACTGGCCTGCAGTGAGAAATGCTGACTCTTTGGCTAAGGAAATTCTCCTATATTGATCTTCCTTGTTTCCTTTCTTTAATGCAGCTGTTAAGTCCATTTAAACAGTGTAATTCATCATGCTGTGGCCAAGCCTGGGTTTTATTGATGTAACAATTAATTAGTTGGCTGGCTAGCCCCACAAACTTTGTTCTGGATGAATGGCTGACCAGGCCCAGGAGCCACAATACCAATCCAGCAGATGCTCTGGGCATGTCGCTGTGTTCCTCACTCTTGAGACGTTAGCAGAGGCAGATCCCTCTTGCCTCAGGACTGGTTGGTGAGCCAAGAACTAATCCAGAGGCTTCTTCAATCAGCAAAGGGCTGGGAGCCGGGCACTCTTGGTCTTTTCCAAGAAAGTCCCATAACACAGCAAGTTGAGGATTTACCTACATGTTGTAGATAAGAGAGTGAGGCCAGACTGCTTGGGGTTCAGTGGTTGACCCTCAGTAGCAGGGCAACAGGCCAGTCACCCTTTCAATGGCTTTATTAAGATATGTTTATATGCCATACATCCATTCACTGTAAGTACACAATTCAGTGATGCTCTATTTACAGAATTATGCAACCATTGCCGCAATCCAATTTTAGAATATTTCCATCAAGGGCCTCCCTGGTGGCGCAAGGGATTAAGTCTCAGCACTATGAAGCTATCAGCAGCCACTGCAGCACAAGTTCGATCCCCGGCCAGGGAGCTTCCCACATGGTGCAGCAGACCTCTCCTGCCTCACCTGCTGCTCCCCTCAGCAGTGTGTTTCAGTTGATCTGCCTGTTCTGCTCCCCACTCTGTCTCTGGTGAACCCTCTCACCCCCCAACACCTCTGACCTACACCCCAACTCTTGTATGCATAAATAAATCTTAAAAAAAAGAATGTTTCCATCACCCCAAAAAGGAAACCTCTTTCCCATCTAGCGTCACCCCTCGTTGCCCCCGCCTTCATTTCTTAGACTACAATTGGATTGTTGGAAAAATCATGACATATTTTTTCTGTGTTTTTCAAGCAAAAATGCATCATGACTTTTCCCAATACTAATCTACTTTCTATCTCAGTAAATATGGCTTTTCATATAATTTGTCTTTTCATCTAAAATGGAATTATCCAGTATATGGTCCTGTGTACCGATTATTTTAGCAAAATGTTTAGAGGGTCATCCATGTTGTAGAATGTATCAAGACTTCCTTCCTTTTAATGGCTGAATAATATTCTTAAGGAAAGACCAGGTTTTGTTATCCGTTTATCAGTTGATGACCATTTGGGTTGTTTCTACTTGTTGAATAATACTGTTATGAATACTCACATATGAGTATTTGTATAAATGTTTTTTCAGTTCTCTTAGGATTGAAATTGCTATATAGCAATGCTATATTTACATAGCTATGCTGTATTTAATATTTTGAGAAACTGTCACACTATTTACATCCCTACCAGCAATGTGTGAAGATTCCAATTTCGCCATATCCTCTCCAACACTTGATATTATCATATTTCTTTCTCAGTTATCCTCATGAGTGTGAAGTGGCATCTCACTTGTTGTGATTTGCATTTCCCTGATAGTTAATAATGTTGGGCATCTTTCCCTGGGTGTATTGGCTGTCTGTCATCTTTGCAGAAATGTCTATTTAAATCTTTTGCCAATTTTAAAATCAGGTTAGTTGTCTTCTTATTGATTTGCAAGAACTCTTTGTATATTCTGGATACAAATTCCTAGAGACCAGCCATTTAAACCTTCAGCATTTTGTCCCTATAGGCCTCATATTACTTTGACTACAGAAATACAGACTTTTATTTTCATCTTGTTTGCCCCTTTTTTTCTGTTCAAAATACTTTCCATCTGAGAATGGATTTGATAGGATGACTCACAGTCTTGAGGGAGTAAAACCCCAGCTAAAACAGACCTAGAAGAGAATCAGCTTTCCTCAGACTCAGACTGATCAGTGGTCACTTTCAAAGGACACATTTCTCCTGTTTTCATCCTTCATATCATTTCTTCAGTGAGGAAATAATTTCCTCACTCCATCCCCCCACACACACACACAAAAAAGCTCTAAGTTTAAAATCAAAACTCCAACCTCCCAAAAAGGCATCAAAATATCGCAGACAAACTTGGAATCAGTTGCTCTGCATTCAAAGCCCTTCTCGCTGTGTGTCCCCAGGTAAGTTGCTTAACATCTCTGATCCTAACATTTTACAACAATGAACGAGAACATAAAACTTAGTGTTGAAATGAGAACATTAATTAAAAAATGATTAGGGATTTAAATGATCACCTCATGTGTATACTAAAAATTGAATAAAAGAATTTCCTCTGCTCTTAGCTCATTGATTCTCAAAGCAAGTTGGTGAAGGGAATGTGATTTTTTTCAGGGAAAACAGAGGCCCAGAGAGGTGAACTCAGTTGCCCTACATAACACAATCTATGAGGGACAGAACCAAGATTCAAACCCCAATCGGACTCTCTCAGGTCTCTGTGTTTTTCTCTGAGTTGCAAATAGAAGAACCCCCTGTAAGCAGCCACCCCACTAGTCTTTTCGAGAAAGACAGTGCAATCAGAGTCCAGCATGTCCCTGCTGGGGTCATTTGTTTGTGTTCTGTTGGCTTTGCGTGGTTGATTGAGTTTCTGCTGAGCAAAGGCCCTGCACTGGGAAGCAAAACCAGCAGCCACCTGTGCTCCCAGGCTGGTCAACAAATGGACACACGAGTTAGTGTTTCATCACACCCTGTGCAAAGTGAGTACCTGGGCTTGTGCTCCCGCTGCACTGAGTGTGACCTGGTCCTTCCAGCACCGTCTCCTCATCTGCACGATGGGTAATTCCCGCCTCCTGGGCTGTGGTGAAGACTAGGGATATTAGTCAGCAAGACCAGGTCCTGCTCTGAAGTGGGCATCCAATGAGGGGCAGTGATGATGTCCTTAAGCTGCTTTCCAGCTGTCTGTTTGCAAACATTCTGAGGTCAGCTCTGCGCCAAGCTGCCCTGGCCCACACAGCCCAGGGGAAGCTGTGGGTGTGACCTCATTAGGGTGGAAACCAGGTCCGAGCCACACCCTGAGAATACAGTCCCTCCAGGAGGCACTGCAGAGAGACAGTGGTGCCCAGGATTAGGGATTCAAGGAAGCCTCATCCTAACAGACCTCACTAGGATCCGGTACTCCTGAAGAGGAGGGGAAATCTGAAATCATTTGGGGAGACTTCCATTAATTTTATTTTAAGACTTTTTCTAAAGAAACCAGACCAATTGCTCTAGGACTTGTATTTAGTAATTGGTCAGAACTGGTTAGATGTAGGGGTGAAGACGGGGGAAATATATGGCAAGTGCGCTGGAAAATCCTTTGCTGTGTCTGTTTCTCTGCTTACAGATGGAATCTTCATTTGATTCCAACACCTGGTTCTTGGGGTGGCCGCACCCCCGTGAATGAGAAGGTGAAAAAGCTGCAGGTGAAGATGACACCACTGTGGCAGAGACAGTATAAACCGAGCTGCAACACGACATCCAAGGCTGTGACGATGGGGCTGATGGATCGCGCACCCGCAGTCATTATTAGCAGGGAGCTGGGGCTCGTTTTCCCGAGTTCGAATCTACCCTCTGCCTCGTAGTAGCTGTGTGATCCCAGGTAAGTGACTTGAGCGCTTAGAGCCTCATTGTCCTTGTTTGAGAGATGGGGATAAATCACCACCTCACAGGGCCCTGATAAAGATAAAGGGTTTTAAGAGATCCGCACGAGACTGGCAGACAGCAGGTTTCTTATCTCAGAAGTACTGGCTTGGGAGGCGACTGCTCTGTCATTGCCAGATGTTCAGAGACACTCAGGTCTGTATCCTTAGATGCCAGTGGGACCTTCTCCACCTCCACTTCTAGTCATCAAAATGTTCAGAGAGTGCCAAATATCCCCAGGAACACAGTAAGTGCCTAATAAGTGCTCCCCTCACCCCCTTGACAGCCTCTACCTAAATCCAGAGACTTAAAACCCCCTGGACTGGAATGTTCTTTCTGACAGTCCTCCATGCAGCTTGCTTATGCCTTATCATGTGACTCAAACTCCCCTTTGTGTCTTCTTTTCCTTAGTATTCCTGCCTCACCTCCTCCAGGAAGTCCTCCTTCTTCCATCCTCCCCTCAAGGGTGAGCGTGCTCCACCCCTGGGCCCAAGGTCAGAGCATTTTGGGCTTGATTGACTCACTCGTTCATTCTTCTGTTCATTCATTTAAAAAAAAATATCATGTCTGGCAAACAGTAGGTCCTCAAGAAAGCACTCATGAGAAAGCCCAGTGTTATAACAGCCCTTGTGTCTCTGCCACACAGGAGTGGGAGCCCAGATGGTCTGCATAACTGTAGACCTAGTTTTATAAAACGAGTGAGGCTAGTTTTATATTAGTTCAGGGAGTGGGGAAGCAGGAAGGAGTGTTTTACTGCAGTCCTTCCCAGAAAGACAAAGAGAATTGCCACCCCAGTTCCAAGCCTTCTCCCTCCTGCTTTCCTCTGGTTCCCCAGGACATAGCTTGAGAAGCAGCAGGAGTTGTGTCATCCCCACTAAATAAGACCCGCTCTTTAAAAACATCATTAGAAACTCATTTACCACAAGTCACCAAAGCCGCGTGAGGCAGAGAAAATCAGCCCATTCCCGACGGTCTTTCTCTTGTTCATTTGCTCTCTCCCTTTGTCTCTTTTTTGCCCTGTGTTTTGCTGATTCTCTGCATTTCCAAGGAATTATTGCCACTGCTTCCTGCTGCCAAGTCCCAACAATTGCACACATGACGTGTTCGTGTGTGCTCAAGGCCAGAACAACCTCGGCTGCGGCACACACTGCAGGGCTTTTATGCCAACGCCCCCAGCTGCTCGAGCCAAGTCTTGTTCATGTATCACTATCCAGCTGTTGGACTTACTTCCTCTGCACTAAGTAAATGCGCAGAGGGGGTTTTCATCGGGTTTAATAGTTCATGTTTTCCAGAATTTTCTTTCTATGGTTCCCAATCTTAGTTAGTGTCATTGGTTGTCTTTGAAAACAATTTTTTAAACTTATGTGAAAAATGTCTTTAAAATGAATGGAAACCACTTATTTTTCACTCATTCAAAATTGTCTTAGTTTATAGCAGCGAGCCTGTGTGTCTGGGCTCCTGCTGTGCCCACTTTAAGCAGAGGAAGGAAAAATAAAGAGAGAGTGATGTGGGAGTCCACGTTTACAACCGGAGATGTTACCAGGCAAATGGGCTCTCAACCCTGTGTGCAGAGACCCAATTATGACACCAGGGTTTTGTGAAGAGAAGTTTTTTTGCTAATCCACTGGCCTTGGAGCTCAGTTCAAAAATCCTGGGCTGCATCTGTAGAAGTAAGTCTCAGGGAAAAAAAAGTTTAGATGAGTTTTTTTTTCCTCTCTCTCTCTTGAGCGCTCAGGGTCTGAAAGCAATTTAACCATTTAGCCTCAGTTTCAAAGACTCTTGGGCACAGAGAAGTTGAGCATGTTTTCAAAAGTTGCACTGCTGTGAGTGATAGAAGTAGGGTTACTAACAGAACCAGTTTCTGGAAAACTTGAATACTGTCTCTTTCTCTGTACGCTTGCTCTGGATTATTTGAGTCCTGGTAATCTGCTAACACCTCCTGTAGGACCCATCCTATGAAGGAGCAGTAGACATGCTTTTGATCTGCCATTGTAAAAAGGAATTCAAGTCTCCATCCTCTCAGGGAAGCTATGAGGGCTCAGTCTCACAAATCTCTGTTTGCTCAGTTGGGCATCTTATTATAATTATTACCTGGCATTGTTAGCACTTCATGATTAATAGCTGGCATTAGTACATCCTCCTTCAAAATGTGGCAGTTTTCTGTCCCATTCTCCAGGCCCTCCATGCCATTTTAAGATTTCTAAATGATGACGTCTTTGAGGAATGGGTCCACATTAGCCCCAACGCCAGCTGCGAGCTTGATGCCTGGCATAAACTCAGTAAATGCTGTTTGAATTGAACAGCAGCAGCAGTAACGGAATAAATGAGTAAATGGTATATGAGCAAATATCTTATCCTTCCTAGGCCTTGAGCTATTACGAATGTACCTCAAAAGTCTCTAATGAATCAAGCTAATGGCAGAAACACTAGACACTGGAGTGGGCAAAATGGGGAAATATTTGAGGATAGATGGAAATTTTTGTCTCATATTATAAAGAGGATCACATTGTGTGTGTGTGTGTGTGTGTGTGTGTGTGCGCGTGTATGTATATTGAAGCTATTCTGTTTTTTACTTAGCTTTCCTAACATTTTATATTTAAGTTCTACCTAGTGCTAGACAATGTGATTTGCACTAATATGGACAAAGGGTGATGACAAATATTAAATATATTTTTACTGAAGGTGAAATGCTACCTATAGGTCTCTCCCCTTCAGGTACGGGGTAGGTTTTATCACTGGCCCCCCAGTGGGGTCATGTGACTCATTCTAGCCAATGAGCTATGAGTAGTGTTTGGTTTTTCTTCTGAGCTGGGCCATTTGTTTACCTGGTGAGATTTCCTGGCCTCTTTCTTCTTCAGTCTTGCAACTGGCAATAGTGAATGTGCTAAAAAGTGGGCATGCAGCATGGAGAAGAAACACTGACTTTAACCCCTTAGCTTTTCTGAGTTACGGGCTGTTTGTTACTGTCATATAACCTAGTCTATCCTGACTCATGCAAAATAACCAGTCTATCTTTGCAAATACTGCTGTGTAACAAAAATCAGCATATTCCATCATCATGACAACTCCACAAAGCGATTCATCTCATGTTTCTAATTGAGCTTTGAATACTGAGTCAGCCAGCATCACACAGACAGTGGGCAGAGGAGCCAGATGGACCAGGCTGTCCAACTCCTGAGTCTTGTGTGGGGCTATGTTATTGCTTCTCAAATAGATCAGTCACTGCTGCAGGACAGTGCATTCCAAGCCAGCAGGAACTGGGAAGAGGAAGCAGTGATCCAGAACAGGGATGGCAATGGCTTTGAGGGGGAAGAAGCTGGGAAGCTCCCCTTGAAGCACAGGGGAAGGGTCTTTGCAGATATAATTAACTTAAGGATCTCAAGATGAGATCCTCCTGGATTATTTGGGCTAGGGGTGAGGCTTTAAATACAATGGCAGGTATCTTTCTAAGGGCCAAGCTAGAAGGATATTAGACAGATGGAAGATGAGACACAGAGGAGAGGAGAAGGCCATGTGAAGACTGAGCCGGAGATCACAGGGATGCACCTGCAAGCCAAGGAATGATGCAGATTGCCAGCAGCCAGCTAAGTCAGGAGAGAGGCAGAGGGTTCTCCCTCAGGTCCCCAGAATGCTCTCTCCATGCCTATGGATGTTTCACACTTCCATTCTCTGGAGTTGTGAGACAATATGTTTATGTGATTTTAAGCCTCCAATTTTGTGGCAATTTGTTATAGCTGTTCTGGGAAATGAATACAGAATGATTTGAAGAGAGATGTTTTTGACACGATAAAAACAACAGAGATGATTGAAAAAATAGAGATGATATTATTCCATTTTATGGATGAGAAAACTGAGACCCCCCAAGAGGGTAAGTGACTTGCTTATGGATACAGCACTCTGAAGTGGCAGACTCAAGGGTGACATGTAAGTCACTGAATTGTCAGGGCAGTGCCCTAACGTCCTTAACCTTAATGTTGCACCATCTCCAAGCTCCATATTTCATAATGTAGCTTCATAAAGGGATTTTACATGTGGGAATTCAAGGAATCCTGGAAATACAAACAGTGGGCTTGGGTCTAAGCCTCTGGCATCCTCTGGGTACAGCCAGAGTGCTAATTAGCATTTGTTTACCGCCTCTAATTATCCGAGACTCTCTGACAGTTTGAGTTCGTGAATGCTAATGTGAGGGCAAAGTTGTGAGAAGTTAGAAGCAGAGGCCTGTGGCTTCCTGAAGCAAATCTTGGGTTCTAGATGACCCAATGGCTTTGGAAGGCAGAACAACAAGGAGATGGGGTTAAAAATAGGGACTGAGATGAAGAAGGTCAAGCACTCTCATCCCAGTGGAATGAATCTCCAAATAATCCAGCTCAAGGACTAATGAGTTTGAAAGATTGATGTCATTTTAACATTTGTATTGCAAAAGGTCAGAGAACACATCTATAATCCCTTGTCTGCCCGGAAACCATTTCTTTTCTTCTGATAACAAGACCTTGCTTTGGCCTGGGTGGCCACACATCTTTACGCTCAGTTGCTGTGACTTTGATGTGGTTGTTCCTCCCCTCACACCAGCTCACACCCCCCCCTTGACTCCAAATGGGTCACATGATTCAGACCCGGCCCATCACCCTATTCCCTCCCTTTGACCGCGTTGATTGCGCAGGAATAAACCAGTGAGGTAAAGTAGAGATGACTGAGCGAGGGTCCACAGATTCCACTGTACAATCAAGAGTCCTTTGCTCACACAGGACATCTCTGTCCTGTTTCCTGAGTCGGTGCCTCATTGGTAGGCCTGTTCTCCATCGCTGTCAGCAATGCTGGTTCCCAGAAGGCCCTGTCCTGCCTCAGCATCCGTACGTCACGGTTGAAGGAAGCACTCTCGGTGGGTCCTGCTTATGCACAGTCCCTGCCCCCCCCCCCCCCGAGCCAGTCAGAATTGGAGGAATGAAAGTTCCATCACTAGGCCAGACCCCCTCACAGCTGTGGGGTGAGGACAGGCAGCCCCGCGGAACTTACTCTCAGTGGAGAACGAGTGGTTTCCCCAAGGCGGGCAACACTCCAGTGGACTCAGTGAAAATGCTGAATCCTCTGTCCTCTCTCCACGTCCGAGGACAGACTGACCCTCCCCGACTACCTCCTGGAAACTTCTCCACACTACCGCCTGGCATTACGCTCAACTCTAAGCTTGCAATGTGTTTTCTCTTCCTAACTGCCACCTTACTAGGTCAAGAGCTAAGAGCCTCACTTGGCATTCAGGGTTCTTTCCAACCTGAGCAGAACCCCCTTCCCAGTGCCACATTCACCACACTTTCCCATCTTCTCTGCCTCGAGCCTTGTCATGCTCCAACTGCAGCGAGCTGGTGTGGTCCTGTGTTCGTGCAGGCTCTTTGGCAGCTCTGGGCCTTTGCACATGCATTGCCTCTGCCCGAAGCACCTTTGTCCATGAGCAAGCTTCCCAGTGCCCCCTCTGTTGCGCCTACAGTGCCATGTAAGCACCTGAGAGAAGGCATCCTGTGGGCTTAAGAGAACAAACTCTTGAAGGCCGATTTCCTGCTTCTACCATGTATGAGTCGTGATCTAGGACAAGTTATCCTGTTTCCTCATCTGTAGAACAGAGGCCAGTGACAGCAACTTCTCCCCTGGAATTGTTGAGAGGCTTAAAGGTTGCAAATTAGCGAAAGCTTGCGGAGCAGGCGGGAGCAAGCAGTTGCGGTTGCGATGCTGGATTCTTTCACATTCTGTCTCCTCAAGAGCTGCCAGCCCTTTGGGGCCTGTGACTCTGCTTCTTCCCCTGACCCCTCCATGCTATTCTTTGCGCTCTTTTCTTCCTGCTACCGTAAGATGAGACTGAGTTTCTGGGCTCTGGGAGCATTCGCTACCCCAGGCTTCATTGTGGGGAAAACTCACCTAGAAGCAAATCTCAGCAAACAAATAAACTGAGCCTGGACAGGGGCTGGAGCCACGACAGCAGCACCCCAGTTGGGCCAGCGGGGGCGCAGGTAGCTGCTGACTTGGTGGCTGGCCTCTCAGCAGGTGACTGTGCAGACGTCACTAGCATCAGGAACCTGAACTGGAAAAGGTGGCACTTGGCGAAATGCCGGAAGCAGCACTAGGGAATGTTTGGGGGAGACAGGGCCCCCAGAGCCCCATGCTGAGGCTCCGGCACAGCTGGCACAGGGCCAGGGCAGAGAGTGGTGTTTAACCACTCAGCTCTTGCTCCCAACAGCTGAGCTGTGAATGCGCACGCCTCAGACGCAGAATAAGCAATCTAATCTGAAATTGTTTCAGTGAAAAAGAAAAACCGGTTGAGAGCAAGCCGAGTTGACTCTTGTTTGCCCCTACACACTCCCTTTACTGCAGGAATTATACTGCTGTTTCTCCAGCTGTGATAACTCTTTCAGCAATAATAAGAGCTCTTCTATCTTAAACGGATCAACAAAAGAACGCGCTCCTTCTAATCTACCTGTCTGTGGTCATTGAGCCCGGTAATAACTGGCATTTGTATGTTGCCTTAAACATGTGTTATCACGATGCTCAGCCGCTGGCGGAGGCCGGTGTGACCATCTGAGTCACAGATGTGAAATGAAGGGGCCGAGTAGTTCAGCAGTCTCTCGGTGTCACACAGGACACAAGGCCCGGTGGTGCAAAGGAAAGAGCTCCGCTCTGAGGTCTGAGAGCTCTGGGTTCTGATCTCATTGCTGCCACTTAACAGCTGGATGGGCTGGCACAGCTGTCTCGCTTCTCTGCAGCTCCATCTCCTTATTAAAATGGGATAGCAATGGCCTTGCCCTAGATTCATCATATACTGAATGAAGCCAAGTGCAAAAGGTCTTCACATCATGGCTATTGATTCAATTCCACTTTCTGCATAGATGCTCCTTCTCACAGTGCTGAGTATAATTGGAACTTGAGCCCAGACTAATCACACCCCAAAACCAGGGTTCCTTTAGCCTCTCTGGGTCACCTGGAACCTTTACCCTCTGCTGCCGAGATGGAAGAAGGGCAGAGTAGAGTGATGCCATCTCTGATCACGTCTGGGACAAACGTATCTTCCATTGACTGATGTCACTTGCATATCCCCACCAAAGTGAGATCAGACCCCTTTCATCAGGCCCCGATGTTTCCTTGCACCCCCGCAACCTCCGTCAACAGGGATCCTGCTTTCTGTCAATGCAACGATATTTGGCCTTCACAAAATCTCATAGAAGTGGGATCAGGCGGTTTTTGTGTTTGGCTTCTCTCTCGTCACAGTGCTTCTGCGATTCACCCACTTCTGTAGGTAGTTTGCTCATTTTTATTGCTAGGTAGCAGCGTAGAGTAGACCAGCACACCACTGCTGATCTACTCCTCAGCTCCCGGACGTTGGGGGGTGCTTCCAGGCTTGGATGTGGTGAATAAGGCCCTCCGTGCCTTCTGCTCGAGCCTGAACCCACAGGGGCTATGTCTTCCTTTCTCTTGGGCAGATACATGGGACAGAATTGCTGGAGAATCTCAGAATCTTGACCATGATCTTGATTAAGAACTGCTCCTTCAACCACTCACCTACACTAACACCTACAGATGATTTATTCAGGACTTCTAAGGGACTGTGAAGTCAGACCTATTCATAATAGGTTGTAAATGGAGTGAATGAAAGGTAGCCAGCAACAGCGCCTAGAGGAGTGGCATTTGGCTGATCACTTCTGATGCTTCCTAAGCAGAGGGACTCACACAAGCAGAGCAGGAAGATGTCCCTCTCCTGGCATGGGTCGCTGGCAGGTCATGCCCTGACATCCAGACACAGAACACGAGGAGTGCACAGACCGCAGGGAGCAGTGGCAGTCATTCCTGTGTCGTCCAGAAAACAGCCCTGTGCTGGGATACGATGTCAAAGGAATTCTAGGAAGTTGTGACTCTTGTCATATTCATCCTGGATGAAGCAAAAGCTGGTCCTTGGTCAAATCAACCTACTTCTCTGGGTCCTACCCTTTTAAAGTCAGCATTCTCCCATGATGCCCTTTGGCAAAAGACAAAACGATGTCAACTCTCCCCCTCCTCTTCCACTTGGTTGATTCCACTTATATCCCCCCTCTCCACTTTGGCCCCAAAGACAAGCACCGCCTTACATATAATGTGTATCTTCTGTCTGTCTGTGTTCTTGTAGGCTGCTATTATTTTGGTGTCATGTCTTTTAATTTACTTAAATCACATTTTGTTGTATCTCACTCTTTGTCTCATTCTTTCTATCTCCTGTACACTAGTTTTCACATTTCATCTAGAACTACTGTTTAATACTTCTCGAAGAGCCTCCTTCATGACTTACCTGTCTATTCTGGTGATGGACAGACTTTCCCTCTTATCTGTCCACTCTCCCTGTGAGGGGCACCTCAGTCCCCTCCGACTTCCTGTTACCATGTACATTCCCTAAGAGTCCAGGGAGAAATTTGGTGGGGAATCTGCCCCAAGTTCTGTATTGCTGGCTCATGGGTATAATTGATTTACCCAGTATGCGGGATTGTTCCAGAATGCCTGCACCGCACTATAGCACAGGGCCTAGCTCTGCCTTCCCACAGCCGGTACGTGACATTACCCAGATTTCTAGTGTTGTCAATTTTGTAAATGTGAATTGACATCTTGTGGTTGTTTTCATTTGCACTTCTCTGAAGACTCAGAGTTGGCGCATCTTTTTATGTCTGGTGATCTTTGGGGTTTTCTCTTTCAAAGACGGGCTAGTTATGTACTTTTTGTCTTATTTTCCTGAGGTTGCTGACATCGTCTTGGTAATTTCCAGATGATATAAACCTCAACAGTGCGGCATGGTGCCCTAAATGAAGCTGGTGCTCGATGACACTTGCTGGATAGTTGAAGGAGACCAAGAAGCCCAGCACAGCGCAGGTGTCTCCTGCAGACAGGTGAGTTAGTGGGTCCCCAGCAGAATCAGTGAAACATGCCAAGCAATGCATGGTGAGTGACTGTGTTTGTAGCGAAAGCCTCTCTCTCTGCAAGCAAGACTGCGGGGAAACCCTTCACAGTGAACTAGTTCAAATATTTTTGGTCTTTGCTTGCCTCTGCTTACCTTTGAAAATGCCAGGAAACCTATGCTGATGGGCCCAGCCTCTTGTCAATCACGGGCTGGGTTTAAATGGATTTGGGTCAGGAGCTTCTCAAGTGTAGTCTGAAGCCAGCCCCTATAGCTGGAAGGCAAGGAAACCCCAGAGAAAAAGGCAAACCACTCCATGTGGTTTCGATTGGATTCATCTTTTTTCCAAGTATGTGTTCACTAGATTTTTTGATGAATGACTAAGTGAGTATTAGTGGAAAACCCAGACTGAGATTTACATCTTGAGTCTGGTCTTTCTTCAACAATCAAATTACGTCAGATAAATCTGTTACCCCGCTCACCTCTACTTCTTCATCTGGATGATAGACGGTTGGACCTGAAAATCTTTAGGGCCTTCTTAGTGTTTCTCTCTCTCTCTCTCTCTCTCTTTCTCTCTCTCTCTCTCTCTCTCTCTCTCTCTCTCTCTCTCTTTCTTTCTCTCTCGCTTTCTTGAAATGATCCATGACTGTCATAGAACACTTAAATAATTCACAACAGCATGAAGAAGGAATGCCAGCTTACCCCAAATCCCACCACCCGGAAGTGACCTTGGCTGAGGTCTGGTGAACATCTTCACGACATCTCTCTAAGCTGATACACTAACAGGGGGGCGGGGGGGTGTCAGCAGGTAGAAAATAAAAAAATAAAACAGTAAGAGGAATCGTCGTGTCCTGGCTTTTTGAAATACCAGGTTGTATGACTTTCCCCCGAAGTAATGGTAAAAAGGAAATTGAGAGGAAGCTAAGTTACTGGAACTCAAAGTCCTAATATCCTGACATTAAACATTCACGAGGCTGTAGCCCAGCAAATACCAACAATTCACATACAGAGAAGTCTCAGGCCAGAGGCTGGGACAGGTCACTTTCAGTTCTGCTCAGGGAGCCTCACACGCTGGCTGGAAGAGGCTGCGGGTTCTGAGGGTCAACTCCAGCGGCTCAGGACAGCCCTGGCTGGCTGCCCAGCCTCGGGCAGTCATTGGCAACAGCACAGTATTGACCCAAACTATTGGGAACCCAGAACCTGCTTCTTTGTGAAGGCCTATCAGTGACCCAGTGGGGCTGGGACAGACCCTGCGAACCCCATTCTGGGAAGTGGGTTGTTCATCTGCCTTGTCACCCCAGGACAAAATGACTGGGGGTAGGTAGGTGCAGGGCATTCAGGGAGACCTGCTCCGAAGCCAGGGGCAGCTGGGATGAGGATCAGGGATGTGACTAATAAAGCGAGACCCTAGGACGCACAGGGGGAATAACAACCAAGGGATCTTAGGGCTGGGCAGGAAAAAAATAAGGCAATGCCACTTCTTGTTCAGACACTTTTGAACCTTTCGTCAGTCCCAGAGTTCTGGACTGGAATCCAGGGTCTGCCTCTTACTAGCTGTGCATCCGCACCACGGCCTTTAGGGACTCTTGCACCCCCTTTTACGATGCAGGATGGAGGTCAGGGGACCTGAGGCGCACCCTCAGGTGGCTCCCCTGGTGAGTGGCAGATCTGGTGTTCAAACCCAGGTCTGTCTGATTCAGAAGCCACACTCACAGTCGCGCTGATGAAAGCATTCGTGTGATGACGTGGGCAGGCGGACAGGGGAGGTGCGGGCACACTTAGTGGGTGTTGGCACCACTCTGCACGGAGCCGCCTGTGTCACCCTTCTGGGGCACACAGCTGGACTGGCCCCTCTCTTCCTCCATGGCCCCCAGCGTCCTCGGGAGAAAGTAAAGTCTCCTCCCTTGTCCTCACGAGCTTCATCTTCCTCCACTTCCAACCTCAGCCCCTGAACTCCAGCTCCGTGAACACATAGACTAAGCCCACGCACCTGACGTCCAGGTCAGTCAGGGTCCTGCAAAGAAGCAGATGCTAGAGGGAGAGACAGAGACAGAGATATCAATATAGGTAGAGGCACAGTGTAGAGCCAGACGTATGTGGTATGGAGACACAGTATGCACACAGATAGACAGGTGTGGAGATACTATGCAGACACAGAGCATAGATCCATGGTGAGGTATGGTAGATGTAGCATGGATACAGGTATGTCTGGTGCAGATTCAGACATGCTGTAATACAGACACGGGGTATAGATAGAGAGAAATAGGTGCCGCATAGACACATAGCGTAGCTATAGCTGTGGTATGTATAGTCTACAGACCAAAAAGCAAACTAGATACAGTATAGATTACGACACACACCCACGTCTATACACACAGACTGAGAGGTTGGTTTCAAGGAATTGGCTCTGGACCGTGGGCCAGTCCATCTGAAACCTAAAGGGCAGGCTGGACACTGAGAGCTGATGTGACAGGTCTCAAGGCAGAATTTCTTCTTCTGCAAGAAATCTCGGTTTTGCTCCAAAACCCTTCAACTGATTGGGTGAGGCCCACCTGCACCATCCAGGCCACTGTCCTTTACATGCTGGCCCCAGTGGCCAGGTGCCTTTGTAGCAGCGCCTGGATTGGTGCTGAGTGTTTGATCAGGTGTCCCGGCCCTACGGCCCAGCCAGGTTTACAAGAAAAACGAACCAGTAGAGCAGCCATTCCTGCCCCTGAACCTTTTTCAAGGTTGCTCCCCTCTGCCTGGGCTCCCCCCAGCCCCCCAGGCAGTGTTACAGGCTTGGGGTACAGTCCAGGTGCCTTCCCTCTGAGCCCGCCCATGTTTTTCTCTGCACCGGGACCCCTCCTGGAGCAAGCTCGCCTGCAGTTGATTTCTGTCACTCATCTGTCACCCGCCTGCCAGTCACTCACTTCTAGCGCCACCCTGTTCCAAGGAGCCTAAATGGGGCGAGGATGCACATTTTCCAGCCTACCATTAGTTCATAAAAGGGCTCGATAAATATTTGTCACACGAGCCAGTTTGTTATAGGCAAGAAGAGTATGAGTGGAACCCCCGAAGCTCAGTAGAGGTGGGGGGATTTCACTGCCCCTGAAATACACCAATGGGTCAGTTTTACCCCCCACACCTGATTTCGGGGTCTTGCCCTCCCTGCGGCTTAGTCCAGGGGCTGGGCCACTGTGGGGCCAGCCAAGCCCGGCGTTAGAAAGCGAGTGTGTGGTTATGGGGGGCGGGGAGGTCGCAGAAAGTCATCAGCGGTCACTTTCTGTGAGAGACTGTGCAATTGGTATTCCACGGGGTGTGACATTTTCCGCTGCCTGCTGGAAACGCCAAGCGGTTGTAAATCATCCTGCCGCAGCTGTCCAAGGGCTAAGTGTGGGGGAATTGGGGACGGCCGTGGGGACAGCTCCCGCCTCGGGCACCACGCGGGGTTATTTTAGAGGCTTCGTCGTTTAGGCTGCAATGCAGGGGTCTTGGTCCTTCAGCTCCTGGGTCAACAGGAGCCAAAACAACATTTGCTCTCTTGGTGAGCCCGTGGGCAAAGGTGCCAGAACAGATCTGCTAGAAGTGATTCTTGGGCAGTCTGACCGAGGAGCCGCTTGGCAAGGGGTCCACTTCCATGCTCTGGCCAACCTTGGGAAAATTATTTAAACGTTCTGCTCTTCATCCCATGTCACGACAGTTGGTTATATGTAAGATGTAAAATGGAGACAAAAATAATAACTGCTATGTGGAGTTGTGAGAATTAAATGAGTGAGGGTGTGTGTGTGTGTGTGTGTGTGTGTGTGTGTGTGTGTGTAAAGCCTTTATAACAACTTGGAGCAAGGTATACATCTTTGTTCTCATCGCCATCACCATATTACCACATCGTCATCATCATTACCTCCCCCACAATTGTCACCACCTCATCGCCATCATCACTGGGTCATCATCTTCAGCACCATGTCACCAAACCACCACCGCCACCACCATCACCATCATCATATTTGTTATCACCAGAATTGTCTTGTCAAGTACTTACTTAGCGCCTGTTATATGACTGGTTCTGTATTTGAGTCAGAGAATTTCTAGATGGAAATGACCTTCCGAGCTGGGCATGGACACCTATGGGCGCTGCACCAAAGGCTTATCCAAGGCGCATGGAGAAGGAGTCCAGCTTTGAAGAGGAGCAGGGCTTGAATGGACTTTGGAAGGTCCAAGAGGAGAGCAGTTTAACAAGGCAGGCCAGGGGGTGCTGTTCAGGGTGAAGATGACATTCGTGCAGGGGATAGGGCACAGAGACCCTGAGGCACAAAGACTGGTCAGGGATGTGAGGCCGGAAGGGGTGGCTCCTCGGAACATCTAAGGCCTGCTCGGTGGAGCGGGCCCCCCACCGGCCAGCCTGGACAGGGATTCACTTGTTCTCAGCGTCACAGCCGCGCTGCCCTGCGGCGCGCACCCGTGAACAAGACCTGGGCTTCGGGCTCTCCACCTTGGTGGTGAGAACAGACTCTGCCTCTCACTGAGGTCTGGCCCCAGATCCCTGTGTGGCTCAGCTTCTCAGTCACCCACCTGGAAGAAGAGACACCCCCCCCAAAATATTTCTAATGATGGAATGAAATACTATGAAAATCTCCCCGTGAGCTCGGGAGCATGGCAGTGAAGGTCGTGGTTTTCATGGAACGCCAAGGTGCTTCCTCTGGCATCTGTGGGCTTCAGAGGAAGGCGGAGGGAGGGTGGGGGGAGCTTCCTTTATTCAAGCCTTCACTTTACCTGTGGGAACAGGTGGATTCGGCCCAGGTCACAGGGACCCAGAGGGGCTAGAATCTCCAACTCCCACATTTGTCTTCCCACCTGCTCTTCCCCAGGGCCACCCTGTGGCTCAGCCTGCAGGACCCCTGAGTTCAGAAGTCAGTGATCAAGGTTCTGGGGATCCTTTACTGAGCACGGATTACATACCGGATGACTGGCATCCATGGCAGTATTTAATCCCTGTGGACAGACTCGCTGTGCAGAGCTGGACTCGCTGTCCAAAGCCTCACTGCCGGTGATTGGCAGAGGTGATCAGGCCCATATTTTTCTGGTTCCGAAGGTATTTTATGGCTCATTACTCCCTGGGACAGCAGTGTGGTGTAATTGCCAAAGGCTGCAGATCTGGTGGAGAGAAAGGATGGTCTCGGCTGTCTGTACCAGGTCGGGGGAGTGGGGGGCCCTTTGCCCAGTGGCGATCAAAACCCCCAACAGGACCGAGCAGTGGGGATGCACAGCCTGGTCCCCCACCTGGCCCAGAGAGGAAAGTGTGAGGGCAGAGCTTCCCGAGGGAGACGGATGTAGGGAGGGTGACTGCCCGGTCTCCAGGCCGCTGAGAATGGCCCCCTCCCCCAGACTCCCGATTCCTCCTCCATCCAGACCTGCGTGCTTCTCTTTTTAATTATCCTTAACTGAATTTTTCCATGAAAACACTTGTGGAGGAATTCCCTAATTAAATGAAGCAGCAATATTCTCAAATCATTTTGGGCAAACTCTGCTTCCATTTCCTGCTTAGAAAAGAAATTGAAATCCCACGTTGACCTTTTACAAAGATCAAGGCCAGTTTTATTCCCGGGTACCTACTCTTGCTGTCTCCTCCCCCTCCTCCTCCTGTCTGTCCTCCTTCTGACAAATTTACATCTCAGGTTTAGAACAAAGGTTGGAAATGGAACTGGGGGTTACAAGAGGATTTGCAGAGCCCCTGGCAAAGTCCTCACCTTTGTATGCATTTGCTGGTCGACCAGCAAGCCTGTCTTTACTCCACCGCAGTGATAGTTTCAGTCTTCTAGTCAGAATTTTGGTGACCCCATATTACAGCCTCATCCAGCTAATTCTGCATTTCTGCTTTCATAAAGTTGCATCCCCAGCCTCCACGGTCCCTGAGGTCTAGTAGAAATCCAGCAATTATTAATTCTGCTTTGTTCGTCTTACATGACATTTAATACCACCTGACTTTCTCTCGTGTCTTTTCATTTTGTCCCACTAGAATGGAAGCCACAGGAGGACAGTCTTCTTGTCTCTTTAGTTCAAGCTCCATCCATCACACCAGGAAGAGCACAGGCAAGTACCTGCTGGATGGGTACAGCACAGAAGACTCTCAGCCCATCTCCAATTCCAAATTGAAGGTGAGAAAAGAAATGGAAGATAGCACTCGGCGTCTGCAAGGAAAACAAATTAGGGGCTCGTGAATCCAAGCGTGGCAAACAAAGCTGCCAGATCGGAGAGCTCTCATTAGTAAATATTTCATACACAACTTGTGAAGTTACTTGCCAAGGTCCTGTGCCAACCACTTAAGGTGCACTTTCCACACATTATTTCATTTAGTCCTTCACAGCAGCCAAAAGTGTAGGTAATCCTTTATAAAGGGTATCCATTTGCAAAAAATCAAGAAAATCAAGCCATCCAGAAGTTAGGGAAATTCTCAAAATTCTGGGACTGGCATGTGGTAAGGGCAGAGCTTTACTGCCCACTGGGTCTCCTCCCTGCTCTGGTATCAAAAGCAGCCAAGGGCAGTTGTAACCACACTGACCAGTAGGGGCCTCACTGTTTAAACATAATTGAAATGACCTGCGTTAAAGGGGGAAAAAAATACCCAAATCCATTCCCTCTCCCTCCATCATTGTGTTCTCACAAGCACCTCCATGCTTCTTAAGAACTAATCCCTTTATTTCCATAATTGATTCTTTTTTTTTTCTCTTTGCTTCCTGGCTAAATGATTTAAAATGCCTTTCGTCACCTATGTTTCCACCTTATCTCTTGTGTTAAAACTCTCTTGACAGGGACCTGAACTATTGCCTCTTTGTTATTTAAAGCCTCTCTCTGGTAGGATATTTTTTTAAAAGATTTATTTTATTTATTTATGCATACAAGAACTGGGGTGTAGGCCAGAGGTGGGGGGAGAGAGGGTGAGAGGAGTAGAATTTTTTATGATCTCAAGCTCAGAGAACCTGCAGCTTGCACTATTCTCTGGTCTATTCCCTACATTGACACCAGTTTCAGGCCCAGAGGAAAAAAAAACACCACAAATATGTCTGAAAGCAAATGCAGGTGCTTCAGATGCGGATTGAATAGCAGGAGTTAAAAGATTTTGGAGGTGAGGGAGGGAGCTCTGTCTGCATTGAAATCAGGAGGTCATAGAGCGTTGGAAACATGCATTATAGTTATCAAAGGGGTCAACACTGCAAGATCAGGAAGAAAGTGGAGACAGTATTATCATGTTGGGGAGTCTGACTTGAAGCCAAATCTGGGCTACTTTTTTTTTTAAGACTTATTTATTCATACGTACAAGCTGGGGTGCAGGCCAGAGGCGTGGGGTGGTGAGGGCTCACCAGAGACAGAGTGGGGAGCAGAACAGGCAGATTGACTGAAGCACACTGCTGAAGGGAGCAGCGGGCTAGACAGGAGAGGTCTGCTGTGCCATGTGGGAATCTCCCTGGCCGGATATTGAACTCACACCTCAGTGGCTCTGGATACCTTCATAGTGCCGCGCTTAACCCGTTGCGCCAACAGGGAGGCCCCAAATCAGGGCTACTTTCAAGAAGCTGAAAGAATCTAAGGCTCCCCCACCCAGGTCTGTCTTCTTTATAATGACTATGGGTGTCAGTGCCCATATGGCCAGATGGAGCCAACAAAGATAGGAATCTTCACTTAGGTTTTTAAAATCCAACTGATTTTAGCAAATTCTACCAAAGCCAGCTCCCAGCTTTGCCCTGAGCCTTTGAAAGCTACTTATGAAGTTTTAGATGCCTGAGATCTTGACTAGTAAGACTCAGTCCACCCAACCTCAGTGGCAAGCAGGCTGTAATTTGTCTGTTCTGCTGCTCTCTGATCAGAGCTGGAGGTCTTAAGTGATGTTCTGGTGAGATAGGTCCAGTTCCTATCTGAAAAAGTAGATATAAAACACTGATTATATTCGTTTCCAAGCGCTGCAGTAACAAATGACCACAGAATGGGTGAGTTTAACTAACAGAAATATATCATCTCACAGTTTTGGAGCCCAGAAGCCCAAATCAAGGTGTCAGTAATACAGGTATCAATAGATCTCATGACAGGAGGAGGAGCCTTGAATAGATGCCATTTTCCCTGCCCCCCCTCACCCGCAGTTGCCTTGGACTACAAGTCCCAGCAGGCCCTGCACCAGACTTCCTGAATGGGGACAGCTGGGTCAGAGTGAGGTGAATATATAAATAGAGGAGGGAAACACATGAAAATGTAAACTTGGGGGAGGAACAAGGGTGAGGGACATATGGAGAAGCTGTTCCTGGTCTTTGGCAGAGAAAATGGCAGATGTTTTCTTGACCTCCTAGTGGATTACATAGTATATTTTGAATTTTGAGTCTCCTGTCCCAGCACTCTGGTACCTGCCTAACCCCTTTCTTGTGTTTCCCTGTGACAAGGCATCTAGACATGTGGTAAGCTTTTGGGTCTCAGTGCCCCCCGCCCCCCCTCCCCCAGGCTGAGCTTATTTGGCTGGACATTTGCCCATGAGGGGGTGGGTAAATTTTAGAATTTTGCTGTTATTTGAAATTTCTTCTTTTTCTTCTCCTCCTTCTCCTCCTCCTCTTCCTCCTCCTCTTCTCTTCTTTCCTCACTCTCTCTGCAGAGCAATTCTATTTAAAATCTTTCACACTCAGACTCTGCTTCCTTTGCTTTTTGTGTGTAAATGACTAGACTCTTTCAGGGCATGCGCCTCTTAACAGTTTGGGGTCCCTGGGTAGCCGTCAGTAGCATGTTAACATCAGCAGGGCTCCCATGCAGGCTCTGGGGAGCACCCTCCTTGTCTCCTCCTAGCTTGTGTGGTTACCAAGAACCCTTGCCCTTCCCTGGCCCGTAGCACCACTCCCACCTCCGTCTCTGTTGTCAGATAAGCTTCTTCCCTCTGTCTCTGGATCTCTGTCGCCTCAGAGGGACACTGGTCATTGGGTTTAGGGCCGATGACTCTGATCCAGTGACCTCCTCTTACCTTGATCGCATCTGCAAAAATCCTGTCTCCTAATAAGTTACATTCACTACAACCAAGAGACTAGAATTCCAACATGTCTCCTGGAGGAAACCAATTCAACCCCTACACCCATCAACCCAGTCTTATCACACTTCTTTGTTCTCGGTGTGAGTTCTGGATTGGGGGTTAGCTTATTAAGATCCTTTAACCAAAAAGGATCAGAAAAATCAATGAGTACAGGTGAGATGACACTGAGAATAAGCAAAAGCTTATTCTGATGTCAAATATGCCACAATAAGAATTAAATAATTGAGATGCCCTGTAGACATACAACTGGAGGTGCTGAGCTGGCAGTTGAGATAAGATCATGGCAATCGAGGGAGCGGCGAGGATGGAAGACATAGATTTGGGTAATTTTGTCATGATATTGGAAACCACAGAAGGGACGGGGACACCCGGGAACAATGTTCAGGGCTGATATGGAGGCCTAGCACTGAATGCCAAGTAATTCCAATTTAGAGTGAGCAAGCAAGGGGGAGGCCGAGCAAAGGGGAGGCCAGCGAGGGACGAGGCGAACAGTCAGCCAACACCGTGTCTCAGCAGCCAAGGGAAGTGTTCTGAGAAGCAAGGAGAGATTCATCAGAGAAGATGCTGAAGGGGTAGGGTGGGAGGAGCAAAAGCATTTCAAGTTGGGCACTGGACTTGGCACTGAGCTCTTACTATTCATTTAATTAAGATTTCTCATCGAACTCCTGTAGGTTGCCTTGTATTATCCCAAATTTATGCATGGGAAACGTGTCCAAGATCATAGCTAATACATGAAGCTGTTGGCTTCTCAGACTGTCTGCTTTTTCTGCTGTAAATCATCAAGCATGAGTGTCTCACTGGGACAGAGAGACTCCTGCTTCCCTGTGTGTGGGGAGGCCAAACAGGGGAGCAGTGAAAGGTAGAGGATACGGAGCTAGTTTTATCATCCACACAGTGGAAAGGAGGATAATCACCTTTAAGCATTATTGTGAGAAAGAAATGAGATAATATATGCCCAAATGTCTCCACAGTCCTAGACAATAGGGAGTATTCAATAAAAGCTATTTTCCTTTATTCATTCCTTTCCTCATCTTTGTATTCCCAAAAGAGACCAACAAGTACTACCAAAGGAACGATTCTTTAGTTTCTTGTGAAATTCTGGTTATGAAACATGATCTGAAAGTTTCTAAAATAAAATTTAAAAGATCAGAGTACTGAATAATTACTTTAGAAGTCAATTTGTCTTGTTCTAACCAGGAGGGTGCAGAATCGCAGCTTTAATCTGAGTCTCAGTGTTCACCAGCCCAGTGTCCTCGGAAAATTCCCTAGCTCTGACCTGACAACCCAGGTCAACCCTGCTCCCCAGCTATGGACAGAAAAGCTGGGTACCTGTGATAGTGGGGTTGAGAGCTTCAACTTCCAGGGCAGTGTTTGCATTTGGGCTCCTCCCTTCTGGCCATATAATGCAGCAATTTGATTGATCTTTCTCAGCCTGCTTCTTCATTTGTAAGATGAGAATAAGAGGCCCATGTCTTACATTGAGTACCAGTTCAATGAGTGAGAGACTCCCTGTCAATAGCCATGTCTAATCTCATAGATGTGAGTCAACAGCCTTTCTTCCTAAGCCCTTGGTGTTCATGGAAGGGACAGAGGGAGATGCTCCTCTATTCCGGCATAGGAAATATGTATCTGAAAGCCAAATAAATTGTCATTGTCTAGAAAGTGATTTCAGTGTTGTTGGGGCTGTATGCAAAGTGCTTGTGATACTCCACGTGCATTCAGATGGGGCTGAAGGACCCAAAGGAGCATCCTGACATATGTGCATGAACAGAAGCCATCAATCATTGACCGCACTGAAATATTTCATATCTGTCCATGGTGTGTCTCTGGTCCATGAAACCTGGACAAGGCTTAAAACTCCTGTGTATTACATATGACATAAACACATAACATACAATTTTGATGCCATGATTCCTGCAAAATTTTGCAAATATTCTGAACAATTTGCAAACTTTAGATTTAACATTTTGAATAGTTAAGAGTAAATAGTAAAACTGAAAGTTAAGTAGTTTGAATGTTATCAAATATTTATTATTTGGGGCTAGTTTGGAGCAGTACTGCATTATAGACACAAATACCTCTTTTGCTAATGTGTAAAAAGTCTTAACAAAGAGCATTTATCTACACTTTGGACTTCTCAAGGAGTTTTCACGTTTTCTTCATTTTATCTAATTTTCCTAACAGTTTTGTGGACTAAATAGAGTATTATGCCACTTGAGGTGGATGAAAAACTGAGTTACAGAGGGATTAAACTGCCTAGTTCAGTCATACATCTGGATAATACTGGTAACAGAACCGGAATCCCAAATTTAACTCCTTTGGTCTTGAAAGTGAGCCACTAATATGTCATAAACTAAAAATGATTATCCTTTTTTCTTTTTTTGAGTTTATGCTATCTTTAGGTTTTGGAGAAAAGGCATAAGTAACAGTTGTAAGCAAACACATGCTGAATAAATAACACCTGTGACATGAACACTATCACTCAACTCATTGCTAGGGATTACTTCCCTCTTTTTTTTTTCCATCTTACGCAGGGTCTGTATTTCT
Organism: Scalopus aquaticus; assembly: GCA_004024925.1. Lineage (NCBI taxonomy): Eukaryota > Metazoa > Chordata > Mammalia > Eulipotyphla > Talpidae > Scalopus > Scalopus aquaticus. Next base: position 60,438 of record PVIJ01008713.1, read on the forward strand.
ATTTCTTAGCACTTTCAAAGTGTTCCCCTCAAGAGAGTGTAGTTTAACAAAGCATGTTTTAAGATACATTTTAGTATGTACTTTAAACATTTTTATTTAAGGTATACACTTGGTTAAACATTAACTAGAACCAATGGGCTTATAAAATAGTACGTCCCTGCATCTCCCCAACTCTACATCCTTTCCACTGCCAGAACACAGACTACCCTTATCACCTCTCATCATTTCTTCTGCTACTTAATTCCATCCATCCAGATTATGGGATCATTTTATTTACGGATCAATGAATTTTACACATTATCTATTGATTTCCTGCTATGATAGATGAGGATTTGCTTCCCTTAAACTACTGCACCTGTCACCTCCTCTCAAATATATCACATTTATAAATTTCTTCACTGCAAATATTCCTAACATGTCTTCTTTCCTTGTTCTATCAACGAGAGATAAAATCTAAATTCTACCCATGGACTCTACTCCCTCTTCCAGTTCCCAATTTCAACTCCCTGAGCTTTTACATTTTTATGAAGACTGATAGTATTTATATGGTGATGCGCAATTATACAATTCTTCAAGTCTAAGATGCTATGAACTGCAAAACACATCATTTTATTTACCACTAAGAAAGAAAACAGGCATTGCTGATTCTAATATTAAAGTGTCATCAATAACAAGCACACCTCAATTTCAGAGATGTTAGAAAATATAGGCTATAATCCTCCAACTGATGGTATTGCGAAATGGTACAACTGCTTTGGAAAACAGTTTGGTGGTTCTTCAAATGTTAAACACAGGCCCTCCCTGGTGGCACGGCGGGCTAAAGCACAGCACTGTGGAGCTGTCGGCAGCGGTGACGCGAGTTCGACTCCCAGCCAGGGAGATTCCCACATGGCGTAGCAGACCTCTCCTGCCTCGCCCACTACTCCCCTCAGCAGTGTATTTCCGTCGATCTTCCTGTTCTGCTCTCAGGTCTGTGTCTGGTGAATCCTCTCACCACCCCACATCCCAGGCCTGCACCCCAGGCCTGCATAAAATGAATAAAATCTTTTTTAAAAAAAAATGTTAAACACAGGGCCTCCCTGGTGGCACAGCGGTTGAGCGCTGTGCTGTGGAGCTGTCGGCAGCGCGTGATGCGAGTTCAACGCCCAACCGGGGAGAATCCCACATGGTGCGGCAGACCTCTCCTGCCTCACCCGCTGCTCCGCTCAGCAGTGTATTTCTGATCTGCCTGTTCTGCTCCCCACTCTGCCTCTGGTGAACCCTCTCGCCGCCCCATACCTCTGGCCTGTACCCCAGCTTGTATGTATAAATAAATAAATCTTTAAAAAAAAATGTTAAACACAGAGTTACCACATAACACAGCAATTACAGTATTATATACAGTGCTATATATTTACCCAAGAAAGATGAAAATGTATTAACAAACGTATTAACTTGTACCTGAATATTTAAGGCAGTGTTATTCCTGATAGCCAAAAAAGTGGAAATAACCTAAACATATATCAACTTAAGAACTGATAAGTAAAATGTTATGTATCTGTACAATGGACATATTCAATTCAGCCACAAAACAGAATGATGTATTGATAGTAAGATACATTAGTAAACTTGAATATATTAAGCTAAACAAAACAAGCCAGTCACAAAAGACTACCTATTGTGTGATTCCAGTTATTTGAATTGTCCCAAACTGGTAAACCTAGAGAGACAGAAAACAGATTAGTGTTTGCTGGTGTTGGGGGGAGAGGTAAGTGGGGATGCCAGCTAGTGGGTATATTCTTCTTTTGAGGGTGATAAAAATGTTCTAAAATTACACAGTGATGGTTACACAACCCTCTAAATATACTAAAAGTCATTAATTATACACTTAAAGCAGTGAATTATATGGTATGTGAATGAGATTCTCAATAGGTTGTTACAAAAATATATGAAACTATCATCTTAGAATTAATGAAATAGGGTATGACAAAAGTAATGAGGGTCATATCTCATTGTACTTCTAGGAAGATGAAGTAGACATACTTTCCCATATTCCTCTGGCTAAGTACAAATAAAAATCCTAGAAGCTATATATATAAAACAAGTATAAGAAGACTGAAAAATGGAGAAAAAAAAAGACAGACCAGCAAGGATGATGGAGCCTGAGGAGCGACATTATGGTAAGTTCTTTGGTTTTCTTTTTTTTAAAATTTATTTATGCATACAAGAACTGGGGTGTAGGCCAGAGGTGTGGAGAGCTGAGAGGATTCACCAGAGACAGAGCAGGGAGCAGAACAGGTGGCTTGACTGAAGTACACTGCTGAAGGGAGCAGCGGCGAGGAAAGAGAGGTCTGCTGCGCCATGTGGGAATCTCCCTGGCCGGGGATTGAACTAGCGTTGCAGTGGCTGCGGATAGCTTCATAGGCTGAGACTTAACCCGTTGTGCCACCAAGGAGGCCCTGGTTTTCTTCTTGTGTCATGTCCCCAGATATGGAACCGAAGAAGTTGGCAACCCAGAAAAGCCACTAGGTATAGTCCAAAAAGAAGACCCCAATTGAAGGATAATTATATTTTCAATGGAGCTGGAAAAGGAATATAATGATCAAAATTCTATACCTTGCTAGAACTGGTAAAATGATGACACCAATAGACTGTAAGGAGTTTTTTATATACAATGGAATATCTACAGCAGTAGCTGTAGAAGCTCTATAGTAAAAATACTAAGGACAAATTAAATGGAATTTCAAATATTTAACTAGCTTATAAAAAGGCAAGAAAAGGAAAACAGAGAAATGACAAGCAAAAATAGCAATCAGGAAAATCAACAAAAATAAAAGCAAAGCAAACTTAAGCAATAAAAATCAATTATTACATTAAATGAAAATGATCTAAATACCTCAACTAAAAGACACATATTGGCAGAATAGATTAAAAAATATAACCCAAATTTATTCTGCCTACAAGAAATTCATTTCAAATATAAAAATATAGAAAAACTTAAAGACTTGAAAAGATAAGTAAATTTAATTAAAGGAAGGGAGAAATGTTAATGTTAATAGCAGATAAAGTAGAAATCAGCAAGGAAAATATCAGAAAGAGATATGGTCATTTTATAAAGATAAAAGTGTTGATTAATCAAGGAGATACAGCAATCCTGAATATATAAGCACCAAACAACAGAACTGCAAAGTATTTGAAGGAAAAGAAGATAGAAATAAAAGATGTAGACAAAACCTCTCTCTCACCAATTGATATAATAGTTCAACAAAAAATTAGCAAGGATATAGAATACAACCCCATCCTCCCATAGAATCGAATCGACAATATAGAACACTCCACCCAGTAACAACAGACGATATACTCTTTCCAAGTGTTTGTGGGACATATTCCAAAAGACCATGTCCTGAGCCATGAAACAATCCTCAAGTAACTGAAAAAAATTGAAATGCAGAGTGTGTTTTCCAACCACAGTGGAATCAAATTAAATATCAATAACAGAAAGATAGAAGAAAAAACTCGAAACAACAATTCTAAATAATCCATCAATCAAAGAGAAAGTGTCAAGGGAAATAAAAATTTACATTGAGATAAATGAAAATGATAATACAACATATCAAAATTTGTGGTCTACAGCGAAAATAGTGCTGAGAGGGAACGTTATAGCACTAGATGTATCTATTAGGAAACAGGAAAACAATATCAGTCATCAAAGATCCTACCTCATAAAGCTAGAAAAAGCAAAACAAAATGAACCAAAAAGCAAAGAGAAGGAAGGAAAAATATATAAAATTGCAGAAATTGATGTCATTGAAAACAAGCAAACAATAGAGACAGTAATGAAACAAAGGGTTGGTTATTTGAAAAGTCAAATTGACAAACCTCTAGTAAGACTGACAAAGACAAAAAAGAAGACAGAAGTTACTATGTCAGGAATCAAACAGGATATTCATTCAGACTCTGCAGTCATCAAAATGATAAGGAAAGCTGTCAAAACTCTAAACAGACAAGTTTGACAACTTGGATATGACCATTTGTTTAAAAAACACAAACTACCACAACTTAATCAATATGAAATAATGGGAGTAGCCCTATTGGTATTTAGGAAGTTTGCTCAATAATGAAAAACAAAATGAAACAAAACAAAAAGCAACCTATAAAATTCAACTAGTAAATGGACAAAAGCTATGAAAAGATGTTTCATTGAAGAGGATATTCAGATAGAAATACACACTGAAAAAAATGTTCAGCATCATTAGCCATAGAGTAAATGCAAATTAAAACTAATGAGATATCACTACATATATATTAGAATGACTGAAATAAAAAACAGTGACAACACCAGATGCTGGTGAGCATGTGGAAAAACTGGATCACTCACACATTACTGGTCAGAATGGAAAATGGGATAACCACTCTGGAAGCAGTTTGACAATATCTTTAAAAATTCAACATGTAATTACCATATAACCCAATAATTGCACTCCTGGGCGTTTATCCCCAAACTATGTTCCAAAAAAATCTGGATACAACAAGTGTTTATAGAAGGTTTCTTCAGAATAACCCAAGGCCCAGATTCCTGCAGTGGGAATCAAACTGAGGAACCTCTATCCCATAAAACAACCTGGGTGAGTCTCTAGAGAATTTTGACTGTCAAAAACCAATCTCAGAAGGTTACTTTATGATTCTATGTATATAACATTCTTGAAATGGTAAAATTATAGCCATGGAGGTTATATTGTAGAACTGGAAATTACAACAGATCAGCATTAAGGAGGGTGAGGAGGTAAGTGACATTAACAGGAATACACAAGGATCCCCCTTGAATGACAGATGTTCTGTGTCTTGGTTGTAGCAGCATCAGTGTTCTGATCATGATATATTACTTTTTTTTCAATATATTACATTGTAACCATATCAATATCCCAGCTGTGATATGATACAGTTTTATAAGAGGTTACATTTGGGGGAACCTGGATAAAGGGTATGTTCACTCAATCTCTGTATTAATTCTTCCAACTTCATGTGAATTTGCATCATCTCAAAATACAAATTTAATTTTCAACAATGAGAGTGACTCTGAAATGCTCTAACTACAATAGTTGGCATCAGCAAGTCATCAGAGCTGCAGCCATGTAGATTTCAAATATTTCAGAGGGACTGAGGGGTCAAGTCCAATTAAAACCTTTCACCTTGAAAAAGCTGGTGCGGTTTTCTTTGTATAAGTCCTTTATGTCTTTTGTTAGATTTATTCCCAGATATTTTATTTTTTTGGTTTCGATTTTGAAGGGGATGGATTTCTTAATTTCTTCTTCTTCAGACTGGGTGTTTGCATAGAGGAATGCTACTGACTTTTGTGCGTTGATCTTGTATCCTGCTACTTTACTGAACTGGTCTATTATTTTGAGTAGTTTTCCTATGGAGTTTTTAGGGTTTTGTATGGGGGGGGACGGGGAGGATAAGGGCACAAAATGGAAGAGAGGAGAATACAGGGGACCATGGAGATGGATCACGGGTGAATTGGTGGTGGGCTGCCCAAGGGGAATACAAAATGTAAAAGACATAAATAACAATAAAAAAATAAATAAATAAAAAATAAAAAGCTGGTGCGAGTTTAGTTCAATAGCTTGTTCATGTGAATACCTGGAGCATCTCTCCCCAGTGCCAGCGTCCCGGAACCACATGCTGGTACAGAGCTGCTTCCTCTGGGCAGGGGCTGTCTTGTGCTTAGAGTCATGCAAGGCCTGGCTGACAGTTTGTCATGAATATTGAAAAGTGAATGTGTTACCTGCTGCCAGAAATGAGCTTTGCAAAGGATGCTGGGATGAAATTCCCCATGTCTGAGGAATAGCCCCAAGAACCTAGTTCAGCCATTCATCCAGATGCTAAGAAGCCAGGGACATGAAGTGGTTTGCCTGTCTCCTGATCTGCTGAGTCTGTGCTGCTATAGCTGAGGCTGGGTCCGACCGCACACAGCAAAGTGCGGGGACGGAAATTAGTAAGCTGAGATACTAATGGGTTTTGTGGTATCAGCTGTGTTTGCGAGAGCAGGGTGGCCCTCCCTGATGGGCAGAGGGGCCAAAGTCGTGTTGAAAAATGATGCAGCTTTAAAAAAAAAAAAATCGGGACCAGAAACTCTCTTGTCCCTAATGCACGGCCTCAGCTGAAAGCATTTGGCCCAGAGTGCTGTATGCTTGGTTTGTTCCAAGCTGGCATCCTCAGACTCCGGGGGAGGATGCTAAAGCCATACATGGACGTGAGCTCCAAGCCCTGACAGTGTGAGTTGCTCTTATGTGCAGAGCTTTTCGGGAAATTGTTAAAGGACAGAATTAATTGAGTATTTCTCCTGATAGTCCAAGAGCCATTTGACATTCTGGACCACGATTTCCTGCCCACACGGCTGGCTTATGCTTGTTAATGACATTTTCTGAAGGTTTTGCTGCTCTGCCTTGTGAATTCAGAGCTGGACCTGGTGACCTTCTACAGTGCAGACAAGGAAGGACCCAGGTAGGTGACCTTCAACCCTTCCTGACTGGGAGGTTACAAGCCACAGAGGTTCATGGCAAGACAAGTTTGTCTTTCTGAGCAAATATTGCCTCCTCCTGTCTGCTGGAGAAGTTGACACCAAGGAAATGCATAAAGTCTTGGGAGGCCTGGTAAAGAGAGGGGGCAGAATTTCTAGCACTAAGATGCTGTTGGGGCTGGAGTGGCAAGGGTTGGGAGGGGCAATGGAATGACTATCTAGGCTAGACCAGGAGTCTCCACCTCCATCTGCACACAAACCACTTTGTTTAATATGCAACTTCTGACTTAGTAGGTCTGGGGTGGGACCTGAGAGTCTGCATATGCAGCAAGCTCCCAGGCTGAGGGCTCAGGTTCCACACTTTGGGGAGCAACACAGTTTGGGGTCCCTAGGTGCCCCTTAGTTGTGCACTAGCATTTTGAACCACATAGTTCTCTGAGTCATCTCACAGGATGTGTAAGCATCCTGTGTCTGTAGGATGTTCAGCCCCATCCCCGGCCTCCACCCATGAGATTTCAGTAGCACCCTCCCCAACCCAGCTGTAACAACCCCATATAACTCTGTATCTTTTCAGGTGCCCCCTGGAAGGTGTGATCTCTGGTGAGGAACCACCGAGATAGGTTGGGCTGACAAAAGAAAAGATGGTGATTCACTTTTGTTCCTCAGACCAGCAGTAGCATCACCAAGTAATGTGCTGGAAAAAACCATTTTTTAGGTTCCTCTGAAACTTACCAAGTCAAAAACAGAGGGGTGGAGACATCAATCTGTGTTTGAACAAGACTTCTAGGTGATTCCACTGAGTTCCAGGTGGGCAGACTCTCATGTAAGTGTTTCAAGGACTCATTAGATCTAGAAGGATCGAAGGTGCTGAAGTGTCTGGGTGTCCTTTTCACTTCTGATCATGGACTCATATTTTCATGGAATCATATCTCCTTACCAATGTTCATCTCTTTCCTTCTCACGTTAGGCACTGTGATACCCTGCAGATTTAGAAATGGTTAAGACATGGGCCTTGCCCACAGGGGGTAAAATCTTGTAGCATAGTGTTAATAATCATGTTTTCCCCTGATAGAAGAACAAACATTTGTTGAGTGTGATGTGCCAGAAATGGTGACAGCCAATCTCATTGTCTACTCAATCTTCACCAACTGTATCAGTCAGTTAGCACAACCACCTTACTGAGCAGATGATGACTCTTAGCTCTATAGGAAAAGGAAGAAGCCAAAAGCCAAACAGCTGGCAGATAAATGGCTCAAAGGCATTACCATCTGACCCCAGGGATTTTAGACTTTTCTTTACATTGTTCTGGACAGAAATATTTCTTATCCCTGATTGTGAGAGATGGCAAAGAAATGAGCAGTTTGGGAAGTGCCAGAATTGAGTAATAGAGGGGGAAATACACCAGGGCAGTAAAGAGGACTCTAAGGGACATAAGGGTTTATGTAATCTAGTGTATCAATTCTTTATCAAAGACAAATAAGCAGATGGGACAAGCAATTTGAAGAAGTCTTAAAGCAAAAAAAAAAAAAAAATCCAGAAGCAGGGCAGTTTAGAAAGCAGAGTTTCGGTCAGCACAGGCAGAATTTCCCAGGGTGGATGAGAATAGGTGTGAGGGCCAGGAAGAGAAGGAGGGCTTATATGTGGCAGTGCCAGCCAGGACTCTGGATTTAGGGGATTTTGGAGGCATTGCCTCAGTCAGTCAGTGAGGACACATATAACAAGACATGACACAAGAAAATGGAGCTCTGCAGCAAGACATAAATTGGGTCTAACAGGACTGGGTGATTCATGGAATCCGAGGTAACGCTGTTGTAAGGCGTTGTGGTGCAATGAGGCTTAAGCCACATAATTCAACATGACGGCCGAAATGTCCAGAGAGAAGGCATCTAAATCCACTTCACTGGGTTCATTTGGGTGGTAGCTGTATGAGGGGGCATTATCAAGAAAGGAGGCATAGCCAGAGCTGGCAGGAAACTGGCCCAGAAGGAGCTTATAAACACTCAGGACAAAAAGCCAGGGCATAATGCTGGCTGTTAATTGTCCCAAAAGCCAGCCTTTATTTGTGCCAGGAGATGCGCACTCAAGGAGGTGCCCGCTATGAACCACCAATGCATTACCTTATTTCATCCTCATAGCAACCAAAAGGGAAGCGACAATGCTGTTTTACTGACCTGAGACTTAGCATTGTAAAGAGGGGGACAGCTAGAGGGAGGAGGAGCTGGGATTCAAAAGATGTCTGATTCCAGAACCCATGCCAGCATTATGTTCTACTTGCCCCAAGCGTTCCCCCAGGGTTCCCCCCAGTGTCTAGTGCAGTGTCTGAAGACAGCAGGGAGCGGGTATATGTGGGACAGATTCGAGACGGTGGTGTGGAGGAGAGGATTCCGTGGCCAGGGTGGGTGGTCGGAGGCCACCGTGGCCAGATGTCCACAGACGTGTTTTATTTGGCCCATAGACTATCAGTCCTTGTCATATTTAAAAAAGAATGTTAGTAACATTGATAATTCGGAATTAAATGAATGTTCTAGAACCCAAATTTTCAACATTGGAAGGAGTTCCCCAAACATATTCTCTGAGTGTAGCATATTATTAAACTACTGTTTAACTCAGTCCTACTATTAAACTCAATTCGACTCAATTCTAACACTGTCTACCCAGATAGCATCAGATGCCACCCCCACCCGTTCAGATGGCAGTGGCAAACCCAGGTTATTCCCTGTATTTCTGGTCAACTGACTATAAATCAGAGGTTCCCAGGGCCCCTCCTCGGGTTCAATGAATTTGCTAGAGCAGCTGCTAGAACTGAGAGGAACATCGTAGTTACTGGACTATCAGTTGATTATAAAAGGATATGATAAAGGGGACAGCTGAACAGCCAGATGGAAGAAAGGCAGGAGGCCTAGGAGAAGCGGGAGTTCCCACACCCTCCTGGCCACCACTCACATCCAGTCTCCACTCATCCACCGACCTAGAAGCTCTACTGCTGTCCTCTGGGGTTTTATGAGGGCTCATCACTATTGCTTCATCATTGGCCACCGGTGACTGACTCGACCTCCAGGTCCTCTCTCCTCCCTGAAGGTCAGGAACAACGTCCCTGAGCCAGAAAGGACTGGTGTATACGCAGTGCCTCACCCAGCGTCTGACGTGTCCCAGGTGCTGGACAAAGGCAGGCCCCTCTGTCCTACCACAATGCAGTCCTTGTACTGCCTTGACTGTTACCTGAACTTAAAATACGGGCTCGTCTACCGTGCGAGCTGATCTTTGATTCCTGCCGAAACAGTATGACCGCGCGTCACAAGTGCTCAGTGCGTGGCATGTTATTTATTCTAGAAGCAGGAACTGTAGACAAGGCTGGGATTGGTCTCACCCTGGAGATTTGACTTACTCTTTTCTAGACAGACAAGAATCTCTTTTAATTCATTTCAGGAAGTACCCATGGCCTTTGACTAAGGAGAATTGATCCTTCATTGAGTGTCTGAAAGCAATAACATATCTCTTTTAAAATGCATTACACAGTTCCCCTCAGCCTCATTCCAAATCTCCCTCCTCAGGAACCCACAGCCCCTCCCTCTCTTTTCCTGGGTGTGGGCAGAAAGTCTCCCTTCCTTTGGCTCTCTTTATTCATTCTCAACATCACTGAGCTATAATTGACATAGAGCATTGTATAGGTTTAGGGTCTATAACTGTGGATTTGATACACTTACATACTGCAGTTCGGATTACTACCTCCGTAATTACCATTTCCTTTTTGCGATGAGGACATTTAAGATCTACTCTCTTAACAGCTTCCAGGCATGCGATGTACTATTGTTAGCTATAACCACCAAGCTCCACCTTGGAATGTGTTCATCTGGTAACTGAAAATTTGTACCTTTTCACCCTCATCTCCCTCCCCTCCAAGAGCTGCTTGGAACCACCATTCCACTCTGCTTCTATGAGTCTGGCTTTTAGAATCCAAACATAAGTGACATCATACAGTATCTGTCTCTCTGGCTGTGACTTATTCCCTTAGCGTAATACCCTTAAGTTCCATCCATGTCACCGCAAGAGTTCCTTCTTTTCTAGGACTGAACAATACTCCCCACTGCATACATGTGGCCACATCACCTTATCCACCCCTCCCTGTTTAGCCCTCTTTCTCCCATGCTTCCCAGCAGCCTTCTCTGACAGAGTGAGGTGGGTAGAGTGAGAGAATGGGAGAGGACTGGAGCAAAGGAGGAAGTGACCTCCTGTGTTGCCTCCTCCCACCTCTCCTCTCCTGCTCCTGGTCGCCATCTTGCTGTCTCTCATTCTCATTCTCAGTCTCATTTATTTCTTCCTCCTCCTTTTTACCCCTGCTCTCAACTCCCTCGTCTCTCTCACACACAGGTTCTGTTTGAAATGCTCTGTGAAAAATACCCTTTAATTAAATCTCAGAATGGCTCCGCGAGGCGAAAGGAGAGAGAACATTGCACGGAATACGACCACAGCACCCTGGGGTTTCCGCATGATGACAGAGCGGGCGGGCGAGGGAGCGAGAGGACGTGTGCTGCACACAGGCATTTGGCCGAACTGATCCTGCAAAGGTTCTCAAGGCAAGCACCACGCCTTCCCAGGAACGAGGCCAAATGGACGTGACTGCGGACTAGCCTGGACAGGCATCTCCGAGCACTGTGCTCCCAGCCCACCTGCTACCACAGCCGCTTGGGCAGCTAAAGAAAGTTCTCCCGACCCTCCTCCGGGTCTGCTGACAGACTAGCGGATGCAGACTGAGGGCGCGAACAGCCCTTGCTAAGGGAACCCAGCACCCCCCCCCTCCACGCCCCGTGTGTGCCCTGTGGCCAGCGGAGACCCCCGCTATCCTCCTCCATTGCAGCCCCTGAGGTCTGTCTCCTCACCCACTTCTCTGCTCCGCCTTCATTGCTGAAAGAGTCTCCACCCCACACTCCCTCCTAGGTGTTCACCTTTCTCCATGAGACCGTGTTCTCAGGGAAGACATATTCATCTACAAAACACACAGTTCTTGTGCTTTTTTTTTCAATTTTTTCATTTATATCTTATACATTATAGTGTCTTCCCCGTAGGTTCCCCACCACCGATTCACCTGTGAACCATCACCATAGACCCTGGTGCTCTTTTCTCCCCCATTTTATTTTTTTTTTTTTTTTTTT